>CM037461.1:18241375-18287375 GCA_021014325.1 Plazaster borealis | reverse complement strand
CGACCTCGACTCCGGTACGTAGGGAGGCTAGGCCCTACTGCGTATGAACGTGACCGCGACTCCGTCTCCGCGGAGGCGCAGTCATAGCTTCGAAGTGTACCTCACCTAGCATTCTATAGTTGTACCTTAGATTTTACGAATTAATAACATAAACAATATCATTCATTGACTTTAATTTTGTCAAGTTAGCCATACATTATGCAGAGAGATCACCCTTCCCATGCCATGTACTGTATGGAGAATGGAGGCAAGTGAGTGGTGGCGGCGTGACCACACAGTCAACCAATGAGAGTTATTTGGGGGGGGGGGGCAAATACATAATTGTGGGGGGGGGGGTGCTATTTGTATCAAACCACTCATGTCGTGCTTTTTTTTTTAGATCGGGGGGGGGGGGCAAGGGTTCTGAGGGGGCCTCCATAGCCTCTGTGGCCTCTGTGTAATTCCACCTCCAGGCCTGTGTTTGAACTGCAGACTCTTTTTCTCCAGCATGTCCAGGGCAGGTCGGAACTCTTGTCTATTGTCTATTTGTCTTCCACCATGGTTTAAGTTAACATCTACATATTGTTCGTTTCAGGTTTTTATATGGTCGACCTTGATCTTTCTGATTGCACCCGGCATCAGAAAAAAGAGCTCAACTTGTCATCCATGTAAAGAATGTCTGCCATGAGGAAATTAATCAGCGCAACATCTGCTGAAGTGAGAAACATACCTCGGGTTACAGTCTTTTGTCGACAGCAAGCCCCCCTAACTCATTGCTTGAACAGTTTAGCAAGATACCAGTCTCATCGATGTCCGGTCACTCTGAGCACAACGATCTTTCCACACTTCCAATGCTCAACACCTCAAAATGAGTCTCAATTTCCATCGTTCATCCGAGCATCGTCATTCCACTCTTCCAGATGTCAACATAAAAAACATATCAAAAAGCTAAAGGGTCAAGACTTGTCTGTACCAAGCAAAAGAAGCCATGATGGAAACGAGGGGCAGGGGTCCTCCTCCGACGTTGATTCTGACTGGGATGCAATCCTTCAAGAGGAGGATCCGATCAAAGATGTTGACCCCCTTCCCCTTGGACGTCATCGCTTCTTCGTCCTTCAGCCTGACTTAAGACGCGGTCACGGAACGAAGCGTCACACGCACTCCAACCCCCATTTGCAACTTGAGGAGGCTATCGCCTTGGTTGAGACAATTCCAGACTGGATGGTTGTGGATAGCTTGGTTCAAGCTGTAAAGGAGCCGGCCAAAAAGTCTGTCTTTGGGAAGGGGACCTTTGCCGAACTCACTAAGATAATCCGATCGCGGCCGGAGATCACAGGTGTTTTTCTGAGTATTGATAGACTTAGCGGGGTGCAACAGAGGGAGCTGGAAGATGCTTGGGGAGTACAAGTCTTTGACAGGTGTGAGTTTAACTCGGTCATTTTTAGTTTATTGTACTCAGCATAATGACCTTTGACCTTGACATTTACCTTGTAGGTCACTGCAGCTCCAAGGGGGTTGACTGGTGGCATCGGCCTCATGATGCTTTGCCATCTGTAATATGAATGATTAATAGACATAGGCCTAGAGATGAGACGTAGAGTTGTATCGGTGAGAATGCAATGGTTACTTGGTTTATAATATTCCTTGACCCAGAGTTCTCCGTAGGTCAAGGGTCACATATCACTGGAACACATTGGTTTGAAGGAGATGCATAATGCAGCCCTTGTTATCTTTTCTTTGTCAAGTCAAGGTTTAATTGTGGCAACATTATTTTCAAAGGAAAATTGATTACTCAAGAAGTTCCACAGAAGTTCCAAAAATAATGCTGCGGGTGGGCACAGAAAAGTCTTTTAAAATGACTGAAGTGGTTAACAATAATATCCACATCACTGTGGTCAATTAATTTGTTTTGTTTGGTTTAGATGATCTTCCCGTCAAGCGAACTCGGCGAACTCCCACAAGGGGATATAAACACTAAGCTGGCAACAGCCAATCTATCTTATACATGTACAGTCATTGGTTTGACGTCTATGATTATGAATTGCACAAATCAGAAATTAGGATTCAGTAACTAAACGACAATACTTATTCTAGTCATTGTAAAATTGGCGGTTAGCTTGGTAGGATTCGAACCCACAACCTTGCAAGTCTTGCAGTCTAATCACTGGACCACTGTGACTATTGTTGTTTCTTTCTTACTTTATTTTAAGATTGAAATGCTCTCCAGTGCTACTATTGTCTCTTTATTTTGCAGATACGCTGTTGTTCTAAAGATTTTTAAAGATCATGCCCGCACAAGAGAGGCACAAATGCAGATTGCACTTGCAGAGATTCCATACCTCAGGTACAATCCTTCATTTTTACAAAAGACTATTTCAGTTGATTTCTTCACAAATGCAATTCATTTGCAATAAGTAGGCCTATTAGCCTTTTTGAGATATGGTGGACACTATAATATGAGTGCACTGTAGGATTTGGGTGTATACAGACAAATTTACCCAAATCAAACAGTGTTATAGTAATGTGTCCGCCATATCTCAAAATGGCTTATTGCTTTTTTTCATTATAAGAAAACACACATTTCTGGATGATTGGTTCAGGTTGGCATAAGGGTTATTTTTCCTCATCTTCCGCCTCTGTTTCATGGTTCGAATCCCGCCAGGGGCACTATGTGGATTGAGTTTTCAATCCCTACCTGAATGCATGAGTTTTCCCTAGAATAATTCTCTTGGGTTTTCCTCCCACATCTAAAACTTAAACTTACTTCCCTTTCTATGGGGTTCTTGGCAATTAATGCAATCTTCATCTTTTCTACACAGGTATCTTCAGGCCTACGGGTACAATGCTAGTCCCTTTTGAGAGTCCCTAGGTTTTATCACCAAAAAGATTTAATACTAGGCCTTATGTGCCGTTGTCTTACAAAGTAACAGCGTTTCAAGTACTTTAAAGGCATCGTACACGTTTGGTAATTGTCAAAGACCAGTGTTCTCACTTGGTGTATCCCAACATATGCATAAAACAACAAGCCTGTGAAAATTTGGGCTCAAGTGGTCATCGAAGTTGCAAGAAAATGATGAAAGAAAAAACACCCTTGTACAAATTTGTGTGCTTTCAGATAGGAATAAAAGGCTTCTAGCTAGAAGTCTTTTATTATTTTAGTGAGAAATTACCTCTTTCTCAAAAACTACGTTACTTCAGAGGGAGTCGTTTCTCACAATGTTTTATACTATCAACAGCTCTCTGTTGCTCGTTACCAAGTCAGTTTTTATGCTAATATATATTTTGAGTAAATACAAAACGTGTACGATACCTTTAACACTTACTGTCACCTAAAGCCGATTTATCAACGCCCACCATTTCCCTCGAAAAACTCTCTAAATAATCATATTCGTCCAACCTCTCCAGATCCCGTCTCAGAAGACAAAACGACAACCTGGACCAGCAAAGAGGCGGCCACTCTTTCATCAGTGGGGGTGGGGAGACCTTCCTAACGGTTCAGCAACGAGTCTTGAAAGAGCGCGAGCAGAAAGTCAGAAAGGCGCTGGATCAGCTGAAGAAGAAGCGAAGTTTACTGCGAGGTGGAAGGGCTAAAAGGAACTTCCCCATTGTGTCTGTGGTGGGATACACCAATGCTGGTGAGCTGTTGAAAATACAAACTAAATGTAGAGAAACATTTTATAATATCTTACATGTAATATTAATATTTATGTACTTTACTCTCTCTCTTGTTCTTGTGGACTCTTGATTTTAAGTTTGGAAGCAGAGTTGAGTGTGGACACCACCCCCCCCCCCTGAAAATGAATGGCAGTAAAAACTTACTCCGTAAGCAGTACAGCAGCTTTTGATAGTGTAATGTATTTTGAGAAACTTTTCACTTCGAAGTACTGCGGTTATGGAAAAAGATATCACTTTTTATTCCCCAAAATTTGAATCTGAGAAGCGTTACTGTCAGTACGTTTCTCAGAGTGTGTATTCCAATTGCAGATTATTCTTCCTGTGTGGACAAAAACCGCTCCAGATTTTCATCAATATCTCAAAAACCGTACCAACTTTTGAAATGAAATGTTCACAGGTTAGTTTTATGGTATCTACAACTGCAGGTTTGAAACAAACAGTGGGTTCCAATTACCAAACGCGTACAACCCCTTTAAAGGAGAAAAATTACACAATCAATAGACAGACAACAAATTATTAAAAACAGAGAAGAAAACCAGAAATATAAAAATGTGACCTTTGACCTATGACCTTTAAATATCAGGGAAGACCACCCTGATCAAAGCCCTGACAGGAGATGCAACGATGCAGCCTAAGGATCAGCTTTTTGCAACGCTGGACGTGACTGCACACGGAGGAACCCTCCCTAATAGGATGCCCGTTATCTATATGGACACAGTTGGCTTCATATCGGATCTGCCTCACAGTCTCGTGGCTTCATTTGCAGCAACATTGGAAGATGTGCTGCTCTCGGTGAGTAGTCTCTGCTTGCGAAGGACGAGAGACAAGGCTCAATAGCACTCCGTACTAATGCTAAAAATAGAAGCTAAATGTAAGGCCAAGTAAAAAAAATAACATGTTGCTCGTCCCCGCCCGCTCCGATTTTGGACGCCGCACCAATTGTTTTTGTTATTTGTATTAAGGGCCTCCCCCACCAACTTTTTTAAACGTCCGGACGAGCAACATGTTATTTGTTTTACTTGGCCTAAGGGATCTTGTCAAAATTAATCCAGGACAGGTAAACAATTCTCCGATGTCAAATTTGTATTTCTATTATGAGAGACATGGGTTTACTCGTTGTAAAGCATGTGGAACTGTTCTCCATTGCACTAAAGACAAGCCCTATGCCAATGCACCCCGCTTAGCTCTCTGTGGTTTTACTGGCTGATTAAATGTAGTCTAAACAAACTTGCAGTTTTGGGGCGATCTGGAAGGTTTGGAGGTCATTAAATTTAACTAATAAGATGTGTAGTGTGATTTTTTAGTGAGACATATAGAGACCCCCTGCTTGTTTTCCAGTATCTAAGTGTCTGTAGTTTGTAAACAAATGCAACCCCAGGCACTGTGAACTTCTCCCATGTTTTCTCCATTACAAAATTTCAAACAAGGTGAATTAACGGCGGGTAAACAAAATCTTGACCTGGATGGTACGTATCCGACGGTTGTCCTGGACTAATTTTGACAAGGTCCCGAAGTACCCGGATCTCAGACAAACGGGTCAAATTTCACAAACATACACGCGCACACATGTCAAAATCTTATGTTTACTTTACTATGCTACTAGTGCAGTTTGGCACGTCAATGATGCGGTGATTGCGTAAACGGTGGAATGTTTGTCTGACAGCCGGGTATTTTTAGCAAAAGTGACGTCATCAGTGTGGAGTGCTATTTCACAAAACACTAAGATAATGATGGCAATAATAAAATTACAAATTGTGATACGCTGTATATCTATAACCTAGCCCTGTCAGACTCTTCCTCTGTGCTAACACAGATACAGAGTCCTAGATATGAGGATCTGTTTCCTTGGCAGAAAATTTTCAGAGATCCATAATTCAGAGCTCACCTGGAAGAAGCTTCTTATCTCTCCGGGTGTGATCCCTGGCTATACGGCAGTTACAGGTTGACTGGCTTCTGACTGGCACCACTGAACAAAGATATTGACAAATAGGGAGACCACTAACAGGCTCAGTTGGTAGAGCACCAGCATGTTAATCCGGAAGCCAAAGGTTAAGGTCCCGCTCTAGTCAATTTGTCTTTGTTCTTTGTTAACCCTAAAATAATTTTTATGATTACTCGTGTGTACTGACTATACCTGCAGTTTCTTTGGCACGTTGATGATGTGGTGATTGCATAAGAGCACCAGAACGTTAAACCGGATGTCGCTGGTTCAGGTCACGCTCTAGTCAATTTTTCTTTGTCCTTTTTGTTCACCCTAAAATAATTGTTATGTTTACTCGACTGTACTGACTATACTACTAGTGCAGCTTGGCACGTCGATAATGTGGTGATTGCGTAAGAGCACCAGCACATTAATCTGGAGGTCGCAGGTTCAAGTCCTGCTCTAGTCAAATTTCCTTTGTACTTTGTTGACCCTAAAATATTGTTTTAATTTATAAATTTTTCTTGCTCTTTGAGTGCCCCCATATTCAGCAAGATTTTGTATTTAATTTTTTTCTTTGTAGGACATTATTGTACATGTCCGTGACGTTAGTCATCCTGACACTGTAGCCCAGAAGGAAAAGGTCCTGCAAGTTTTGGCTGATTTGGGTGTGCCTGAGACACTGATGGACAATATTGTTGAAGTCTGCAACAAGGTCGATAAAGTTCAAGGGTAAATTGAGTATCTTCTAAACCCCATATCAGTTTTACAAAGGCTAAAGTTCTTTGTGAGAGGCAATGACTGACAAGGTCAGACATTCATGTTGATTTTAAACCAGTTCACCTCGGAGACACAATAACCCGCAGAACTCTTATGCAACACACAGCGGCATGCTTATAAACTGGCATTCGAGCTTCTGTGCGTGTTGGCGGTGGTCATGTCAATAGGCCATGTGTGGTGAGACACTGTAGCGGATGGCATGTATACAGGCAAATGTTTCACGGAGTCCATGCGGTCATGGTTGGTGGCCCCGGGGAAAAGACACTGCAAACAATGAGCAGATTATTATTTGCATGGATTTGTGTCTAATGCCTTTATTGAAGACACTGCTCCTTTTATGTACATGCCAAGATTTTGTAATAGACGGATTATACGGCATTGTCATGAGGCCTTTTATCTCTTTCCAGGATGCCTTACTGGGCATGGGTCGATGATCAGCCGTTACAGAACAGCTTTTCATTGGGTTCTTGGCTTGTGTAGTGATTAAGTTCTTACCATAGGCCTACTAATTGAGTGTCATTTGTACTTGATTTGTTGTGAAGCGCCTCGTAGGTTTTTAAAGAGAGGGTATACCTTTGGTAATTACTCCAAAAAATTACTGCAGCTGTTGAAATGTATACATTTTTGAGAAACGATTTCCAATTTCAATCTGATGAATGTTTCATGCATGATGAAACAGTTCTCAGATTGTGTATTCCAATTACCAATTACTCTTACTGCATGGACATAACCGCTCCAGATTCTTGGTGATATCTCAAAAACGCTACCACCTTTTGAAATGAAAATATCACAGGTTAGTTTGTATTGTGTACATCTTCATTTACATAGGCTTAAAAGAATTGAACGGTTCCAAAAACTAAAGGTATACAGTGAACGATTTCCCTTGTATAGCAGAGCAAAATGCTACACAAGATAAGCCAGTTGCTACTCAAAAATCTTCATTAACTGAATATTAGCAATCCAAATATTTTGCTATGCAAATTTGCTTGACGAAATCCTTCTCTGGTATACTTTGCCTTCAACAAAAGAGTTGGCACTATGTACAGTTTATTATTATTATGCAAGTCTAATGTACAAGTTGGGATACAACCTTTTTTCTTGGTAGGCCAATTGATGAGGAGCTTGTAGAATCAGGAATACAAACATCTGCAGAGACGGGCTCAGGTTTGGACAAACTGAAAGACTGTCTCCAGAAGAGAATTCTAGAGACAACTGAAATCACTGGCTGTCAGTTGGAAATACCAATGAGTGGTCCCCATTTAAGGTACGTTTTAGAGTTGGCTTCAACTATGCAGTTGAATCTCGGTAACCTTTGGGGGAAAAGATACTGTACAAAAAAAATAGACAATTTCAGTGTAGACAAAAGATATAATATTGTTTTTATACAAGCTTTGTTGTAAGGTTATTAATGGCCACAAAATATTTTAGGTTTTATGTTTTCATCAGCAAGATTTGTTTACATCAATCTTTTCGGAGACCGCCAACATGGGGCTGTAGCTCAGTTGGTAGAGCTCCTGCACGTTAATCCGGAGGTCGCAGGTTCAAATCTCACTCTTGTAAATTTGTCTTTGTTCAACCCCAAATTGTTACAAATTTACACAGTCAGTTTCCCTTGTGGTGTATTACTTGATATTTGAATATAATGCTATATAAATGTGCTTGCTTCACAGTGAAATTGAACATGTTGAATGACGGAGTGAAGAGGCAAAAACACTTTGATACGAATGCATAAAGGGAATTAGGCTGTTTTGTTGCCGAAAATGACTGAGAATCCCTATATTATTGATATATGGTGGGCAGAGATTTATCGGTTGTTCTATTGTACACTGTTTTCTGCATATGGCTTATTTTTTAAATTACTGTAATCTTTGGCGTATAAGCCATGGCTTAAATGTTGATTTATTTTGGCCCTCAAAAAGTTTTCTGCTGTTTATACCCCAGGTGGCTTATATGCTGAAAATTACGGTTGTCTTTGCTTATCTGTTATTCACTCTATTGTTATAATCTTCTTACAGTTGGTTGTACAAGGAAGCGACAGTTACATCGACAGAAGAAGGAAATGACACCGACATGCAGACAATGAAAGTAAATGCCATTATGAGCGTCACAGCCTTCGCAAAGTTCATTGCAAAGTTTGGTGATCTTAGAACAACTGTTGTTGAGAAGGAAAAGTCATGAACAATTTTCTCAAAACTAAACAAAAAATATTCATGCATGAATCGTTTCTCAGATTTCTGAGGGTTGGTGTCCATTCACGAATGCTGTGGCCGGAGATGCAGTTGGTACCCGCTGTCACCTCGCTAAAGGTGGATGGATTTGACGTTCTTGTTTAATACCGGGACAGTTATTTGCTCAGCTGAAACTTTCAAATGTGACCTTCGTTGTATCTTTCTTGATAATTTTGCCTAAAAATCAGCATTACGTTGAAAAAAAAAAAAAAAAAATGACCCTACCTTTAAGGAAGGGGAAAACATTTACTACAAATATTTTGCTGCAGAAAGGGAAAATATTCAATACAAATGTTTTGCTCCAGAATGAATGGAAGTGGCATGGAGCTGCTGCATTGCCAATTGAAAAAATGAGGAAAAGTAGTTGCAAACTAATCACATGGTGTCTCGGCAAACCTCACCATCAACTGACCCAAACCACCCAAATCCTTGCCCTTGTTCGGCTCTATTTTGATAGATTCATCAGGTCGTCGTGAAGTGCAAACAAATTGAACTTGGGGCAGAAATGTACCAATGTAACATCTTGCCTGCTATGTTTACCTTCTGCATGATACAACAAGTAGATCCTTGTCATTTTTTTAGAGGATTGTTGGTCGTGCGGCATCCACTAATTAAAACCCTGCACTGAGTGCCCTCTACCGAAAATCACACCAAAGTATTTCTGTGTCCTCGGTAACAGTCGCCTTTAATTGGTGGTGTATGTTGGGGGTGGGGGGAGGGGGTGTGTTGGAAACCACAAAGCTGCGTAGTGGCTTGCCAGACATCAGGGCACCGCTTGATACAATGGCTGGAATGGTTCCACTTTATCAGAGGGTTGGATGTGTGTGGGCTCACGCTAAGCCATGTGACGGATTTTGTACGCTTGGTATGGTAAAGATTTTTTCCCAGCCCATACAAAAAAAAATACACAACCCTGGGAATGACTCCCTCCCCCTTAGATGTGTGGAATGGTCCAGTCTAGGATATCAAGGACGTTCAACTCGCTCTGGGCATTGCAACTGGGAAAAACAATGAAATACATAACTTACGGTGACTCCTGTAGGAGGACATGTGGCTCATAACTTCAAACAATTACATGGCTTACTTCATTAACTGTGCACTTTGTTATTTCACCGTGCATTTTCATCCTATTCTGTTTTTACTATTGCATGCAAGGCCAAACGATGAGTTGTACGCAGCAGTTCAAAAAGCCCCCAATGGTTGCAAGACTACAATCTTGCACAGTTTCTTTATTCTTACAGTTTTAGCCTCCAATCAAATGACACAAATCTACTTGGATGTTGTACAAAAAAATAGTGGTTGTTTTGCATTCGTGCAATGGATCGAGAGAATATTTTCACTCGTAAAAAAATGGAATATGTTCCATATTTCAGCTTATGAAATAATTTTCACCTTTGAGCTGATAAATATTCATTATTTGTATACATAAAATCATTTGGTAGGGCTTTTAGCATGTATAGCCGGGCGAGACAAAGACATTGAAAATAAAACATTGAGAATGTGAGATTTCTTAATTGTGATTGAATGCATCTGTTTAATTTTCGATTGACAAACATTATATGTTGCATGTACCAAACTACCAAAAATGTTCTGACAAAGTTATCATCGAACTCAATAAGGACAGTTTTTATCTTAACGGGGGGGGGGGGGATACTGTCCCTCGTTCTGTATTAAAACCCTTAAGTGTTACACAAGTGCAGGAAGGTTCCACTATTTTATACTGGTTCCCCAGTAAGCCAAAACGAATTGATTGGCATGGGGGAGGGGTGTTGGTAACCTCATGAACCTAGCACAGGCTATCAGTAAGACATATTTAAGCCTGCTGCAAAGAACAGATGGCCCACTTTATCAGATCGAGCGTTATACTCTGGTTATACTCTATGGTTGTACAATTTTGTGCACAAAGTATATGAGTGAAAATATTTGTCAGCCCCTCAAAGAAAAAAAAATACACAACTCTGAGACCTGTTCCCCCTCTTAGATTTGTGGATGGTCCATGACTCAGCGTTAGTGCTCACTTCTAAGGGTTTTAAGGTCACAGAGATTTGACAGTTATGAAAACTTCAGTGATGCAAAAAAAGGGTTCCAAACACTGCCATCTGAGGGGGATTTCGGGTAACTTTTAACCCGCAAGTAGATTGATATCAAATTTCACTACACATCTAATAGGGTGCCAAAGCAAGGAAAACGTGCTTTTTACACTAATAAAGAAAATATTGTTTACATCTTCTTGAAGTTATTTTCTCTTCTGAAGTTCTGCAGATAGGCCCTATCATAATCATTAAAAATGTTTTGTTTGTTTTTTTTTTGTTTTTTTTTTACTTTTAATATTAAAAGGCAAGAGGAACGAAGTATTCAAACAGCTGAACAGGCTGAACGAAGTTCAGTTTCTCAGACAAGTGAACAATTGTCCTGTTAAATGTTTGCGTTGATATGAGCATAGACTATACAACAAATGAACATATTTTGAGGGAAAAGAAAGTTATTACCTAATTAGTGATTGTTTGCTGTCAACTACAGTAGCGGTGCCATTGCACACAGGGTTCTAAAATGTTACCTTTTAGCCGTAATTGAAAAACATTTATTTTACAAATATCATGCATGGAGCCATACATTATTGTTCCATGTGAATATTAACAGAACTAAAAGCATGGTTTATAATATATCATGCCATTGATTTTATATACTATTTATATTTTATCTTGACCTTTTTAATTATAACTTTTCCCCACAAAAAAAAACCCGGAGCTCTGCCGATATGAGTTAAATAGCGCCCTCGTCCTCTCGAAATTTGCCTGGGCACGCCTAGTCTTTTCCACAAGCAGTTTTTAATATTATATATTAGTGAAAAATGTGTCGCAAGTTTAATAAATGCATCAATTATATGAAATAAATTAATGTTCAGTTTAAATTGTTTTATTTTTTGATAATAAATCTATGTTTTGTTGATTTATGTTGAGTGTTTATTACTTTAGAACGAAACTATAGACAACTGTGGACTTGGTAAGTCTAACTCTATCTCGAAGGGATTGTTGCCGTCCGTATCGTGGCAAAACAAATTAAAAAGTAACATATTTTCATGTTTTCCTTTAAAGTGACCGTGAAGAAGTCCATTAATTCATGAAGGTCGGCAATTTCATTTGTTACTGAATTGGCAGGTAAGTTTTCTTTTGTCATCAGTAATTGCTTATTGTACAAAAATGACAATACAAATAATAGTTTTTCAAGGATGCCCAATTCTCGGACACATTAGGTGCATCTGCATACGTGCAAATTACTTGTGCGTTACGACAGAGCATCGTCTTTGGGTAGTCTATATATTTCTACCTCCATGGTAGTAATAATATACTAATTTACTCAGTAACTATCAATCATGCTATTACTAGAGCCAGCCAAGAGCGCAAATAATTGGAGGGTGACCAGAGCCGCAGAAGGTATGACCTAGCCCAACTTCTGACTGGCCTGGCATTCCTGGGTGGGGGCAGACTGTCAATTGTCAATTTTAACCTCAAACCAATGTTAAATGTATATTCTCCGTTAGCCCATACTTTACACATTTGTATGCCTCTTTTGTTGATTTAAAATGTATATATTGGGTGAGTTGACGGTGAGTTGACGGTACGAAGCGTGTTGACGGTGAGTTGACGGTATTTAGAAGGACTGGCACTAGCAGGTGTAGCCCACCTTGTTGAGCTGTAATGGCTCTCTTTTAACATCGGTCTTATAACACTCACCATTACAGCCCACCATCCATACATGTCTTAAACGCGTAGTAAAAAAGTACGAGCAAGTCGTACCTCTTTGATCGCAAATTTCTCCCACTTATAAACATCACATACTACTCCAACCTCCCTCACTTTGTTCCTTACATCCTTACAATTTTTATGACATATTCCAGGGCTCACCAAATGATGCCTTTGTCCAGATGTAATGATTTGAAAATGGCAAAAAAAAATTGTGTACAAAAATTACATTGAAGTTCGTCTCGCAACATTTTTTTTCTTTTTCTTTTTAAAGCTTGGCGGCGATTATAAAGCGTGGCGCGCGCCGCAGAAAGCGTGGCAGTGCGCCACGTCTTTTCTGTAGGTTGGAGAACACTGGACACATGAAAATTACAGCTGAAATTTTCTTAGGTGACTTATTATCTTTATTGACAAAATTGGCTTATAAATTAGCACAACGTTGACAAAGTCAAATCTTTGACCCTATCTTTAAATTCCGAGATAAATTGTTATTATTTATTTGTTGTAGGTGATCTCCAGAACGGACCAAGTCCAAAATGATGGAAGAAACTGTCCTAACGGATGACTCCATGGACGATCAATATGATCGACCCAAGACTCGATGGGGACCAGTAGGAGCAGTTGCCAGCCCGCCTGCTTCAGTTGTTTTGGGAGAAGAAAGGTAAACGATGCATTATATTATTGTTGCGCATTGTGATGGGGTCCATGATGTTTTGTACACCCAAGGAAGGGGGGAAATGGCACCCGAGGTGAAGCCAAGGGTACCATTTGCCCCCGAGGGTGAACAAAACCCATGCACCCCATCACAGAGCGTGCCACAATTGTTTTGTATAGCCTAAATACCATGGTAAAAGATAATCTCTTCTTTGGAGGCGATCTGTTGTCATCATCCAACATTATTACGGCAAAATTGGCATAGTTTAAAAACCAGACGAACAGTGGCAAACAATGACTTTGCGTACTTTGACCTGATTCCATTTCAAATGAATCATGTATTTACACGGTCCCCCTAAACTGCATTTGTACAGTTAGACATGTAGGCCTACATGTATCTTTGATTTTCCACGATCGCGGAAAACGGACGGAATTCGCGGAATCTGCCCTTTGAAACGGAATTGGAAGTAAAAAAAAAGGTAAACAAATCTCGACAAAAACCTTTTTTTCTTCTTGTTATTAAAGTCAAACCTTTTGAAAATGAATTTTTTAAAATCGAACAGGCAAGTGAATTAAACAAAGTATTCTTTATTCAGCTTTTTTTATTTATTAGAAAGCATTAGAAATCATAGACTGTAAAAAGTTACGAGATCGTCACCGTAGAGCCTATGATGTAGCAAATAGACGTTGTTTCGGTCAGCAGACGGAGGACAAAATCATCACATTCACGGCACCTTCTTTACAGTTTCTTTCACCCAAATTAAATTTTAATTTTCTCCCTCCTTTTAATCAACACCTACACACAAACCAGCTTACATGTACCTCTGCTCTATTTTTAACACACACATTGATTGTTCGCTCATAAAGGTCTAAAATCAACCGTAAACTTTCAACATTTTTTCGCCAAAGCGAAAACAAAATGGCTGACGATCTGTTTTTTCTTGAGAAGTACATGATGATCACGCAACGGCTGTTACATGTTTCTAACTTGTTTTTGTTGCAGCGATCAGTGCAGTATTTATTTAAGAAATTGCCAACTCCGGCCGTTGATTAATCTTACATGTATACCAAAGAACATGAAACAGAATTTGTTTTGTCTGTAACGAAATTCATGTTTTTTAAAAACAGATTTTTCACTTTTCTGAATAGGAAAATCATTGGCCCGTATCACAAGATGTACAATGTACTAATGTCACCCCACACCAAATTGTTCAGATTTGTATGCCTGTCCCTGTGATAAAAAAACTTGTTGTTTGGGCCTGCTTTCCCCAATCCTTCTGAATCCTTCACTTTGGCAATAAGCCATAATTTTTCCAGTTAGATTTGAATAATGTTTGGTACAGTGACTTGCTTTAATCACAACATACTGCTTAGAGAGCTGAATTCCTCAGACTATAGAAACAGTTGCTCATGTATCATGTATGTCTCATGGTTTGGGGTGAGCTTTTGCATAGTTAATGATAAGGGACGACTAACACCCAGACACAGTTCTGAATGTGTATGGCACAATGGTACCAGGGTTTGCTCATCTGCAGGTTGCTATACGAAAGCTTGCCCTGAACCATTTGACATAGCAACTGTCTCTGTAGTCTGAGGAGTTCAAATTTAAAGGCAGGGTGTTCTTTTGGTAATTACTCCTAAAGTTATTGACCATAAAAACTCGCTTGGTAAAGAGCACTGGAGAACTGTTGATATTTTAAAACATTGTTAGAAACGACCTCTTTGAAGTAGTTTTAGAGAAAGAGGTAATTTTCACCCCAAAATTTGAATCTGAGGAAGGCCCACTCAGGCATCTGAAAGCACACAATACTATGCAACACAGTGTTTTTTCTTTCATGATTTTCTTGCAAATTCGATTACAAATTGAGCAAAACATTTCACAAAATAAAGATTATTGGTCAGTTTACCCTTTAACCTTTAAAAGCACAACATGTCCATACATGTATATTATTGGTTTATTATAATCATTCAAAATTTAGCATGTATTTATGCGTGTTCCACTGGCTGAAGTACACTGTACGAGTACCTGTACATGTATCAATTTTTTGCTATCAATGTGAGGACTTTCCTTTGTCCCTCTAAGTTAACACTCTCCATAGACTAAGCGCACGAAAAAATGTGAGGAAATAAAAATACAAAGGATTCCAAAGTGAGGACAGCATTGTCCCTTTTGTGTTCCTTTGTTCTGCTGTCCCCACTCTGATGGCAATACCATTACAGTAGTATAAATCTAAAAAGCTCATAAAAAGCTCATAATATGTAAGCTCATAAATCATAATCACAAACTGTTTTTTGGTTATCAAGTAATAAACCACAAGGGAAACTGACTGGGATTAAATAAATAACTTTGGGTGGAACAAAGAAAAATTGACCGGAGCAGGTTTTGAACAGGCTGCGACCTCAGGATTAACTTGCCGGCACTCTCCCAACTGAGCTAGATCTACATGTACAATGTAGGCCTATCAATGTATCTATAGCCCTATGTATGTTGCAGTCACCCTATTTTTTCCAATATCTTTGTTCGGGGTTGCCAGTCAGAAGTCATTCAACCTGTAACCGCCGTATAGCCAGGAATCACACCCACCATGTACACATACTGTACTACAATCTGGGAAGCGACAGCAGAGGGATAACCTTAACAGGGGATGCGCAGCTGTTAAAATGTCCTTGAAATGGCAAATCTTCACAGCGGTGATGGGGGGGGGGAGGGGGTTAACAAGGTGGTCAGGGTTCTCACCAGGTTTTTCAAAACAGTGGGGCATTCTGCAGACCCAAATTTGTGGATGTTTGGCCGAAGCACGCTGAATTGAAACAAGGTCTTCGGAATGTTTTCTTCTTTGTGTTTATCTTGGTTTTAAAAGCCCTCTGTGCAATCTGGAGCATTCTATGGTTTTCTACTTTAATTTATCTTTATTAGTGTACATACATGTACAACATTATGTTCTGAATTCTCGAAAAAGGTTGAAGCAATAAAAAGTGTCTATATTTGCATGCAAATTATCTGCACTGAACCAGAACGTACGTTACAGAAGAAGAGGAGAATAAATTACAGTGTTCCCACCATATGTTTAGAATTTGTATACTAATGTACACGCATACTGTACAAAGTCTAACCATATAGTATTTTTCATGTGAAAATATTAATTACACATGGAACATGCACAGTGTGCTGTCATGGCTGTACATGTAGGACACACATTTTGATGTGTTATTATCGAATTTACAGGCAGTATTGGGAGACAGTGATAAGATCGTTAGCATTAATACACTAGTATGTACTTTGTTTTCGCTGTTTGATTTTTGGAGTCACAAGTTAATGGGTCCATATGGTCATAAATAGCAAGACATTTGTGTCGTGCTTTAAATACTGAGGATAAGCTGATTGGTTTTAAAATACTTGAGCACGGTGTGAAAGAGTGTTGCACGCGTGGAACCTGGCCAACTCGGGTAATTGCAAATTGTTAGAGTTGTGCAGGCAGCAGAACACCTAGAGGAGGACTGCCCCCCCCCCCACCATCATATTCTGGAACTTCCTGTTTAATACAAGGAGAAGGAGAAGATACACGTATGTAAAGGAGATAACTTTGCATCCTTCTACAACTCCACCACCATCTAAGAACTTCTAAAAACACGGCAGAGAATGCTAGAACAATTTCCTCAAATGTTGTCAAACTCCGAGCTAATGTCTCCATATGGTCAACCAAAAGGCATCTTGTCGTGCTCGCTGAAATGGATCTAAGATGAGATGATTGATCACTCAAGCATGGTGTCATCCAAGAAAGCATCTTGCAGTATTATGCATTAACGCGAATTAATGTCTTCCAAGACATGGTTGATCTGGATGTAGCAACAGATAATTGACTCCCGGAGGAGTGATTGGTTTCCCTCAAATTCATACAATAGCTGACACAAGCAGGAAGAAGACATTGTATGAAGGTGCATGCAATGCACTGGCAGTGACTGGAGAGATTTGGGGGCGGTTTGCTTACATAACAAGTGAACATTTGAACGTTTTGAGCAGTTTGCATTTAAAAATGAAAAGGGATCAAGTGGAAAGTTGTTCGGGGTTGTCTTGTCATCCTCCTCATCCTTGGTTGCAGAAAACGCACTAATCCGGATAAGCCTGTTTCTTCTTGGGTGTGGTAGAAAACCATAAAGGAATGACTCTGTTTGAATCTGGTACACGTACAGTTGACTTTCGTTGTAACAAGATCGTTGGGACTGGCCAAACTCTTTATAAATAACAGGAACGTTGTTATAAGAGGACAGCAAAACGAAGAAACTCAAAGCAGAAATGGGATTGAGGACTTCAGAACGTACTCTTTGTTTCATAGCAGAACCTCTTTATAACAGTGCTCTTTATAACGAGGGTTGACTGTTAGTAGTTGGCAATGGTTGGTGTGACATCAGTGCTTGCATACATGTGTAGCCAAGCCAGAGCAATGAGTTTGTCGTGTCAGTCTTCAAAGTTCAATGTGTTTTCTCGTGTTAAGTTCTCATCAATTGTCAGTGTCTTCAGAACGTCTTCAGGGTTTGCCCTCAACTTTTTCGGTGACTAGCCAGGGGGACCAGTTGGCTTGTCATTTCACTAGTCAACCAGCTTTTTCACTGGTCCATGTTTTATGGTTCCCTTTCAACATTGTGGAACTTATAGTTTGAAAGCAATATGAGAAGTCAGTGTTTTACATGTTTTAACTTCATGTAGCCAGCCGGACTACTATACAAATGGACATGTACAAAGTGTAGTTGGACAGAATTCTGACTGGTCCTTAAAGTGGTTATTTTAACTGGCATTTGTCCAGCGGACCACTGAGGGAGAACACTGGTCTTCTTCAATGCACATTTCTCCATGATGTCTTTTGAATGACAAAGTACATTTTAAATGTAAATGAGTACAAATGGCCATGGCTAGTGAAGCATCATCAGCTATACTAAGACCAGTACCAGATGTGGTCCAGTACCAACCTGGGAGAATGCCGCCAGGTTACAGCCACGGGGCCTTGCAGTCTTGCAGGTTGTACCTGGAGAGCACTCTGAGACGGCAGGAACATCAGAGCTGCAGTGTGTAAGTTGGTTTAAACGAAGAATCCTCAATCTGCAATGATCTGTATGCCAGGCCAGATACATACTTTGTTGTGGGCTTTAATGTGGCCGAACGATCCAGTGCACTGGACTCAAGCTCTGGTTCTGATCAGCAGAGTGTGGGTTTGAGTCCCGGTCATGGCACTTTTGACCGTAACCCTTTTTAGAGACCATTAATTTCTGTTAAATCATCACAATACGCCCAGACATCGCTAATATTGTTTTTGGTTTTTTTAATCATGTTGTTGTTGTTGTTGTTTTTGTTTTGGGGTTTTGGGGGGTTTGTTTGGGGGGGGGGGGTTTCACTTTCAGTAAAAAAGTCAACAAAATTTAAATAAAAACGGAAACTTGTTTTGTTCTTTAAATTCACCTATGCGAAAAAACACACTTATAATACAAAAAAAATAAAAGAAATGCACAAACAAACCCTCTTTTCCTATGGAAATAGCTTGACAGCATGTGCTGACAACGTACCGATGGCACATTACACCGAAAAGGTCCCTCACTTGAGGGTTTTAAAACTTTAGGTACTGGTTACACATATTTTATGTAATCTGTTGGTGAAAACTAAGTTAGAAGGTTCATTAAAGGGGCTGTGTTGTCATGAACTCTCACCCAGTTACTGTACGCACGCGCCCTCCTCTGTATCAAATCCATGGAGAGTGCGCGCGTTTGCAGTAACTTAGTGAGAGTTCATAATTCCATGTGCAGCCACAGGCCTGTTTTGATCATGATGCCACAGCCCCTTTAATTACACAATTATACATACATTGTAATTACTGTAATTGTATCCATGAAATGGATTTGCACACCATGCTTAACTGGGTCAGTTCATGTTCATGTTTTTCACAAATTCAAGAGCTCATTACATTTAAATACAATCAGATGTTTGAATTCTGCTTCCAATACTGTGTAGTATTTGACGCATTAATACACAATCTGTACATTGCTCTATTATAGAAACATATTGTACAGTACATGGCTAGGTATTGTAAATGCATTCAAAATGGGACCTATAACAAAAGAGGACAATAGGGTTCCCGGTTGGGTGAAGGTCCCCAGTTGGAGAGTTTGTACAAAATCAATGGGAGCTGTTGCCAAAAAGTTAGAGGGGAAACAAAAGAGGGATATTATGTACATTATAACAGGTGTTTGCAGTGCACACTTGCATGAATGTATGTTTGTAATGGTATTCTTCTAAAAGCTTTATATAGTATACCACTGTACAATGTAAAACTGATATTGATTTGTCTCACTGAATTGAATATTATACTCTGATTGAATGATGAAAGGCTGTTACTGACTATAAAGGCTTTACACAGATAGCTTAGAATCTGGCACGCAGTAGCCCTGCAAGCAGAGAGCAGTGCAGAATTCAATGGTAAAGCAGCAACGGAAATCTTGTTCTAAGAGTGCCATTCAAAGTAATCAATGTTTACAAATTACAATCTTTTTTCAAATTTTGTTTGACCCATCCACCCACCCACCCACCCACCACAAATTTAGATTTTCAAATAATAGACAGACTGTTTAAAGGTATCGTACACGTTTGGTAATGACTCAAAACAAATATTAGCATAAAAACTTACTTGGTAACGAGCAACGGGGAGCTGTTGATAAGTAGTATATAAAACATTGTGAGAAACTACTCCCTCTGAAGTAATGTAGTTTTTGAGAAAGAGGTAATTTCTCACTAAAATAATAAAAACTTCTTGCGAAGTTTTTATTCCTATCTGAAAGCACACAATTGTACAACAAGGGTGTTTTTTCTTTCATCATTTTCTTGCAACTTCGATGACCAATTGAGCCCAAATTTTCACAGGCTTGTTATTTTATGCATAAATGTTGGGACACCAAGTGAGAACACTGATCTTTGACAATTTCCAAACGTGTTCAGTGCCTTTAATACACTGAAGAACAAAGTAATGCCTCAAATGAAGTCAGATGTACAATGTACTTTAGATAAATCTTCTCTAAGCTCAGGGGTTTTCATCAGTAGTGTACTTTGCTTACAAGTCTTCAGTAGAAGACCCGATTCTCCTGAAGACGAGCAAAAAGTACGGAACGCGAGACCACAGTCTCGGAGCCAACACTTCTCCCAAGGAGTTTTATACATTCTTGTACCACAAATTCTACTGTTGTTTTTCTTTGTAGTTAGGGAAAGTTTTGCCATCTCCCCGTCTGGCATGGAGGTCGGCTATCGAAACAAGGTTGACCGATAAAAATGGACAGCACAGACATGTAGCGCCTACATTAACAGACATGACATAATAACAACTGTTTTTTTTTCTTTCTGTTGCACAACTGTTAACTGAATTTCCATTTTCAGTTAGTTCTTTGAGCCTTCCACCCACAAATTCGGAAAAAAAATTGACATTTTTAAACATTGATTATTCTGATTGATACCATGCCCGGTATGGGGCAGAGGGTATCCCCGCCCTGCAATGTTCCCATACCCCATACTTTACCACAATGTTTTTATATTGTACAGAAGTACCCCCCCCCCTAAATATCTCTAAAGAATCCCTGAGATTCCAAGCACACAATAAAGACATGGTTGGGGGGGGGGGGTACACCATGCCCAATATCAAGCACCAGCTGTCCTAATTGGTCCCCTAATCATGCTAATCAACGCTGTTTTTATCCCTCTTTGTCTACAGCCATGGAACAATGGTTCAGCAGTTGCAGCATCTTGAGGAGGAACAGGACCAGTTGAACACTTCACTGCTAGCTCTAACCACACACTTTGCCCAGGTCCAGTTTAGACTCAAGCAGATCGTTAACGCCCCAATCGATGACAAAGAGGTGAGACACATAGACCATTCGCTGTAGACCGTGTAGCCTTTTATAATTTGTAACCTTACACCGATGTGTATATTAAGGCTTTTAAGCACTGTATACTCAGTACTTTCCCAAGTTCTGTGAAAACAAATCCACAGGCAAACCACAACCTTTGCATTGCTAGAACAGATTTCCTAACACTAGACCACCGAGCTAGCACGGTGGCTAGAGGCAGTTCAAATCCTACAGTATGTTTTAGCAGTGGGTGCCGCAAACATTTAATAGATGTTATTTTGCATCGAGGATGAAGAATATAATTTGGGTTTTTTTGCAAAATTAACATCTACATTTGTTTACAAAAAGAGTGATCTTGTACATTGCAGGGCATTTCCTGGCAGGCAAGATACTACACTGGTCATACAATGTCATATGGAAAAGTTTACCTTTTGTCTCATAATCCTACATTATACATGGGTTCAAAAGTTATTAACAAATAACGGCTGAACAAGTTTTGAAAGGAGCCCCCTTTCTTCACATCAAAAGTTGATAAAAATGGCAATTAGCCAACATTCTAAAAGAAATCAGTCAGTCAATGGAGAGGTTAAACTTTTACAGAATGATCATATAAGAGGTCTTAAACTTCAAACCGTTGTTAAGTATTGCAGATTTGCAGTTTTTAACTAGGCTCAGCGTATGCAAATCTCAACATGTGGCTCTTCATGAAAACGGTGACGATCTGTGACTGTCTCAAAGAAAAATTTCAACCGTTGAGCGTTTCCTTAACACTGTGGTCATGTGGTTAGACTGCAGTACTTGCAATCACAAGGTTGTGGGTTCGAATCCGCCCAAGCTATCCACAGTTTTCACAATGACTAGAATAAGTAATTGTCATCTAGTTTACTGAATCTCAATGTTTTGATTTGTGCAATTCATAGTCATGGACGTTAAACCAACATTTGTGTGAGAGAGATTGGCTGTATCTAGCCCTGGTTAAGCTTGGGCGATATCACTTTTTTTCATCCACGATGCATCGTCAAGAATATATCGCGATATTTAATAATATCGCGATTAATTTTTGATGACGTCATCTACTAATCTCACACCGCAAGTTGTAGAAACGGCCGTCTACGATTGACTTTGCTCCAATGACCTATTCTTCGGGTTTTACTCTAAAGCTATGGGGTGAAAACCTGAGCCTATTACTTACACACATTTAATGTTTTATATAGTCATGTGTGCATAACTAATTAGATCACGCTACTGGCATGTATGCAACACGTGATAACACCCGGAACGATGTCATAGTTTTTCGGTAGTCTGTGTGAGACCGCTAAGGCTTTGATGCTGGTTTTTTCGAAGAAACCCAGTCGGGTCGGATCTATTGGGGAATCTTGCGGTTGTGGTCTGTAACTTGCAGCTCTTTGTTGTTGCAAGATCGTCTCCACTCAGAGATTTGTTGTTGCAAGATCGTCTCGACTAGGAGATTTATTGTTGCAAGATCGTCTCGGTTAGGAAATGCATCCCGATACTTAATCAATATTGCTATTTACTGATCACAATCAAAACAAAATCTACCCGATATCGTAATCGTTTCAGAACTAGTATCGCGATATTTGATAACATCGTGGTATCGCCCAAGCTTAGCCCTGGTTGGATGCCAGTCTCCGTTGCACTGCACTACATGTATGTTGCACTGCACTATTTTTACGCAACGGAGGAGTCCAACCTGAGCTAGGCTGTCGCCATAGCTTGGCGTTTATGTCCCCTTGTGGGATCTGTGCTGAGTTCTCTTGCTGGAGAGATCTAAACATGCTAAACCATGAGCTTGTCTTTCTGATCGTAGAATTTGCTGAAAGATCTTGAGGAGTTTGCCTTCAAGGGTTGCCCAGATGTCAGAGGTTGCCGATCCCAAGACGCCCAACTCTTGGAAGATGCTGTTAGTATACCTATACCGCTGAACCGTTTTATCATCACTTTTTATAACCATTCCGAGTCTATAATACTGTAGAAATATTTCAGTGAATACATGTAGAGTACAAATACAGTATAGCAGAATATAATCACAAGGTGAAATCTGGACTGTTACATTTCAAGAGGCAATGCCCAGTGAAATGGAGCAGTCCAGATTTCAGGGAGTGATTTATTCCGCTATATATTGTATGAATAAAATGCATTCTATATATTTTTTTGTTTTATATTTCTCACATTAGATCCTTGTCAATTGATATTTTTCATATAATTAATAATTTATTTCTACAATTTAAGTTTTGAATTTTTATTTATATTTGTTTTCATCAATGGTATTAAACGGCTGATAATACATGTAGCTGAGAACTGTTTAATCCCATTTGACTAACATGGCTTAAGCGCGTTCTGCGCGCATGTTGGCGTGCAAGTTTCTGTTTTACTCTTGCCAATGTTTTCTATGTTGAACTGCACTTTTTTTCCCTTTTTTTCGAGGTTTTCTTAACTCCTTTATTTATTTAGTGTTTAGCAATTTTACTGTCCTGTTCTGGAGCTTAAATCAATTTAAGACATGTAAATTTCTCATTTGTACCGTTTGATATTAGGGAACTATAAATTAATGAATTATAAAAAAGAAACCCAGCTGATGACGGTACTTAAAGCCTGCACTAAACAAGTGAGTTTCCAAGTTGGTTTTGAAGCTGGAGAGATACTGCCACTCATTTTTGTAAGACCTTAAATTTGTGTGCTATTGCCCTTCTCGAAACCGTGGCTTAAGCTTGGGCTTCCGGCATAGGCTCTGTTCGCCTGTTTGAAGCCAGGCATGCCAGGGCTCGAATTTGGGCGGAAAATCCACAAGACTGCAGGGCTTGTAGCTCAAAATGTTTACCAGACCAGAATTTGTTTTACAAGACCAGAATCAAAATGAGTTGAACAAACACTTAGAGAAGATCTAGATACATGTAGATCTCATTTGCTTTACATGTAGGTGTATAAAGCGTACTTTGATACTCAAATTCAAAATATTTGATAGAAATATTCAGATTCATAGTCAACATTTTTTCACAAAGATATTACACAATGAGGCAGCCTTTCATTATTCAATTGAAAAACACAAGACCACCGAGCTTGTCCGGTTTTGAGTTCACTGGTCTGAGGCTAAAATCACTGGCCTCGGGCCTGCGGTCCAGTGTTAATTTCAAGCCCTGGAAGCCCCATACCGAAAGCACACATTTTCAAAAATAACTGACAGAGCCTAAGCCTTAGCCCATGCCCAAGCCGTGGTTTAGAAAAGAGCCTATGTGTGCAGTTCACACATTTGATAACCTTTGACCCTTGACCCCTGAACAGAGTGAGAAGGAGCACGAGAGTCGTATTTCAGAGCAGAGAGAGAAACAGATGGAGCTCATCAGTCAATTGAAGAACCAGCTGGACGACCTGGAACAATTTGCCTATGAGGTAAACTTACACTCCCAGCATTGGATCATTATATTTTATTTATTTCAACATGTTCGATCCAGCACATTCCACCGAAATTATCTTTATGATAAAGTGCAGAAGCATATTGTTAATCTTGTTGGTGAAGGGTTGGGATCAGCGTTACATGTACATCCTTCCAGTGAAGTGAAGGTCTGCAGCCAGCCTCTGTCTTTTCTACAGATATTTTCATGGTAAATGTGCCACCAGTGTGTGTCCGACCGTGTTCCTCCTAACGGGGTGTTTGAGCGTGAAACTGCTTCTTCTTCTTCTTCTTCTTATTATTATTATTATATATTTCTGGTAATGAAACCAAGGATGCCTCATAAGTGAACTTAATCACTGTAGCTCGCAAGCCTGAGGAAACCTGTAAACAAGGGTGCTTGCTATGTGAACCAGAAACACCGGGGTTAACCCCTACTCTTCCACGATAAGTGTTCTGGGTTCTGGGTTCTTTTACGTGCACTACCAATCCTAGTACACGGGACCTACGGCTTAATGTCCCATCCGAAGGACAAAGCAATTATGGTAAAGTATCTTGCTCAAGGATACAAGTGTCATGACTGGGACTCGAACCCACACTCTGCTGATCAGAAACACCAGAGCTTGAGTCCGGTGCTCTTAACCGCTGGGCCACGACACGCCACATTCTCACCCGATACACTCTTGCTTTGCTGAGATGTAGAACAAAGAGCTATTCCAACAGCTTTATAATTATTCCATGTACTGCATCTCTTTGGGAACTCCTTGCCTGGTGCATGTTTCCCTCCATCTTACAATCTAGACCGTTTTAAGAGGAATATCAATTCCTACATACCTTCAGCTCCCCTGAGTATAATGTTTCATCTTTAATAATTTTCTTCTTGTAGCCCCTCACCAAGATCGGCTTTTAGGCTTGTTTGTGGTAAACTTGCATTAACAGAACAAAACAAAACAAAAACACCATCCAAACAAAAACTGCAGAGAAACTGTCAAGGCACTTTATTATATTCTGTTAATTAATGAAATTAAACATGTACGTGTATGTCGTAGTGTTTTTCAAAGAAAGTTGCCAAAAGGTTTGTTGTAAGATTTTTAGATAAAGTTCCAACTGTTACAGTTTGCCTTGATTCCACAGAAAGACTATTCTATTAAGCTATGCCCTGTTGAATGAGACTGTTTTTGTAAAATGAGGTTCTGCGGTTATTTACTGTACATCAACATCACCCTTGAATGCTCTTCTAGTACCATGAGTATTTACATGTAATGATGACATCAAGGTACACATACCACTAAAACTGGCTGGATAGGAGGTACATGCACAAATTATTGTATATAATTTGAAACTTTGCATGGTGGAGAAACAATCTGGGCAAGGTTTGCAGTAACACCATGTACATGACATCTCTCTTTGAGCTGTAGTGGTTCTGAAAAGAACCGGTGGTAAAATACTCAATGTTTCGATCAGTATTCTCTGATCGTCTTCAGGAGAAACTGTTGGGAAACTTACATTGTAAAAGCTAATGTCAGTGTAAAGCCATGTTCGCATTGGACTTTTTGGGGGTAAACTACATGTAACCAAGCAAATGGGTGAAGTCTAGTGTTAAAGGGTCTCTATACTTCTGGTAAAACACAAAACAGAAACGCTCACAGATTTACATTAAACTTACATGGTTTAAAGATAATGATGATAGAACGCTTCCCTTGAAATATTACTGGATGAGGTGCTGTAGTTTTGAGAAATGAGTAAAACAATTAGTTTTGATAGCATGAGTCGAAAACTCGATGTTTGAAAACAGTGAAAACACTTAAGGTTTTTCCCCACTTTTTTCTGGTGATTGCAATGACCGATTGAGCTTAAACTTTCACAGGTTTGTTGTTTCATGTTTATGTTGGGATACACCAAGTGAGGATACTGGTCTTTGAAATTTACCAAAAGTATAAACTCCCTTTAACAGCCCATACAAATTTCACTACAGTTTAACCGACCACCTTCTTCCCAGGTAAACTAACCTGGTCAAACTAACAGAGCCAAAAAGTCCAGTACGGACGCATTGTCTCAGTAAAACCGGCCAGTAATACCTCTGTTCCCTGCATGCACAGCCATGATCACATGACACACGAAAGTGAATTACGACGTATGCATACGTACTGGTGATGTTCACACTCATGTTGCTGTCGTGGCGATTTTTATACAGAACTCAGAAATTCCGTCTCTTTGCTTGCGTTGTTTTTCTTTTATTTGCTGGGCTTCTCTTCAACCATCGTTTGTAAGCTAGGTCATATATTTTGTCACATCCGGTCACTGGCGTAGCGCCCTCATGTGTTTATATTTAGTCAGTCGGTTTATTTCACCATAGTCTCAGTTAGTTTACCTACATTGTATGTCAAATAATCCAAGTGCCGACACTGGTAAGATTTACCCATTGGAATGTTACTTCTCGGTTAAATATTAATCCAATGCAAACGCAGCTTTAGATTGCCTTTTTGGCCCACTCCACCTTGTATGTAGTTTGTTATTGCTGTGTTGCCGTGCTTATGTTTTCCAAAAGACTTTACAAAGTCTTCTTCCATGTTTGTCGTCATCAGGAAGGTAGTGGTGAGCTGCCCCAGAATAAGGTAATGGAGAAGCAGAGTGTGATCATAGAGGAGCTGAAGCAAAAGTTGGAGTTAAACATTGAGGACTTGGACAAGTTGAGCACAGATGACCTGAGGCAATTAGTGGACAGTGCAGTAGGAAGGGTGAGTCTCGCAATTTGAACTCCTCATTTGTAATAAATAGACTGATGTAAAAGCCATGTCCACCATTCTACGGCCATGTCCGAATAGACTGTGCAAGTCTTGCGCATATTTGAACTTCTGGGACCAGTGTGGTCCCAACCATATGGAGTTTTACGTGGGCGGGATTTTGTTTTGTCAATTATTTTAATTTAATGTAGTTTATGGCCATGAAAATTATGTTGTTGGGAATGTAATACTAAGTGATTAACAGTATGAAAGTAAAATCAATTCAACAAAATAACGAAGAAAACCTGAGAATAAGACTTGACCTCAGTTTCCGGTTACTTCTAAAAAGTTTAAGAATTTTGCCCAACTGATGGTCATGTGTTATTAAACCTTTATAGACACACATTCAGGCATGATTGGCAAATGGGGTTTCTAACAATAAGCATCCTCGTCCCAAGTTTTAGTTTTGTTTCATTGTTAATTTGAACAAATTATTTGTATTATACAAAAAATTGTAATTACAACTTGCTATGGGTATTTTTCTTTTCAAGAATTTTATATAAATATTATTTAAAAAGAAGTTTTGATTTCAAAGAAAAAGTTAGTCTTTGTTCGAGTTTTTCTCTCGTTTTCGATATGCGTAAGACTTGCACACTCTATTGACGGCTACAGCTACGGCTGGATCATAGCTTCATCATACATTGAAGTATGGGATGTCCTTAACAACAACCTTAGAAACAGTCATAGCCATAGCTGTAGCCGCCAATTCGGATACGGCCTAACTGTAAAGACATGGCAGGCATTTGGGTAAAGACACGCGTGTCACCCACCTTCAGTCAAGGAATGTGGCATGGGTGGCTAGTGCATAAAGCGATCGCCTCACACCAGTGTGGCCCTGGTTCGATTCCCGGCTAAGGCCATACATGTATGTGAGTAGAATTGTGCATTGTTTCTCTTCTTCAGTGTACAAAATGTACAATGTATGCCACAAAGGTTTTTTCTTTGCGCCCTCATGTTTAAAAATTGCAACAAATACAGATGTTCTATTTTTATTCCTTGAAAGTGTGTTGACATCTGCTCCTTTTACAGATTGGCTCATACGATGTAGTTCTGATTTTAATCGGGAGAAACGGTTAAACGGAAGTCACAAGTTCCGTTCAACCGTTCAGGAAAATAAACGTAAATGCACAACTCTAGTCCAACATGAAACGTTTTTGTTTTTAACTTCTCAGATTGTAAATCCTGCCAAGGTGAAGGAAACGGTGATCAATCAGCTGAAAAACCAAATCGGTGACCTGGAACGCTTCATCACCTTCCTCCAAGGGGAGGTCACGTCACCAGGACCATTCTCTGCAGAAGAGTGTGCCTGCCCATTACACAGCAAGGTGAGGCAAGATGGACCATATTCTCTCTTTCTGCCTATCTCTTTTTCTGAACTTCGTTATCCCTTTCAGCCCCAATGGCGACTTTAGTCGACTGTGCACTATACCCTGCTTGAGCCCCAATGTCGACTATTGTCGCCCAAGGTAACACACAAAAAGCACTCAAGCCTGAGCACAAAGGCCATTTGTTAAACAGCTGTGGTTTTGTCCACTTGGGGCTGAAAGGGTTAAAGAATGACTTCCCAGTTCATATTCGTCAAGCTGACTCTGTTCTGAGTTTCAAGAGGCGTTTCAAGACTCACTTGTTTGAGTCTACATTTTGGTAACAAACTGCTTCATATATTTTGTTTTTAATGTTTTGTGTTGCACGTAGAGGTTCTTGTATTATGCACTATATGAACGTCTTGTAATATTTGTAGTATTATTATTATTATTGTGATAATGGTACCCGGTTATTCATGTTTTTGTTCAACATTTGTAGGAGGATGGCAACTCTGATGTCGATGGAGACACACCGGGCTGCTGTGCCCATCCAAACTCTGCAAAGATTGGAAGTAAATTCTCAACAGCAGAGAAAATTAAGGTTTGTAAGAACTAATCAACAATAATGCGCAGTTCTTATGTGACCATTAAGGTGTTGTTAAGTCACTGTATTAAATAGGCACGGGGAAACTGGCTTTGGAGTTCTCTCTTGAATCCGGTTCTTTATTGAATCTGTAAAATTGGAGAACAAGATGTTGTTGAAGGTTCGGCCAATTTCAGAATGAAGGTAAACTTAAGTTAAACAATAATAACAAATGTATAAATGGAAAATGAATCAAGCTTAAGTAACAATAAAACTCCCGGTCGCCACCTTGGCGAACCGCATATCTCATGTAAACAGCTGGTAAACCGTAAGGAAATTGATTAGAAGTACACTAAAAAATACAAATATATGTTGACTTAAAGAAACACTAGAATTCCCATACATTCCTTTGATACTTAGGTAAGAGTTAAAAGATGATGCAAAGAGATATATAAAATAGACAAGATTCATACCTGTAAAATTGGTGAACAAGATGTTGTTGAAGGTTCGGCCAATTTCAGAATGACGCCCAGATTATTGAACGGCGGGAAATACAAATTAGAACGTAGGGGGCGGTTCATAAATTTAAATGATAAAGAGATATTTACAACAACAAAAGGTTTGAAATGAATATGCGAAGTAGGAATATACCAACATTAAACGGGGTGTTCTTCATGTACACCTGGGCCGTGACACTTATAATACACTGCATCTACATGTATGCCCTACGTGTTTCTCAAGGTACTGGTTAGTTTGTACGACATGTATGCAGAGTTATGTTTGAATTATGAGACCCTGTGTTGTAGCACCTTGTAAGAATTTACAAGGTGCTGCGGTGCAATGTTTGGCCAACCATGCCAAAGACACTGGGCCAATAACAACAAGTTTACATGTACCTGTACGTCCCATCGGAAGGACACAACAATCATGCTTTAAATGCCCCATCTGAAGAACAGAGCAACTAAGCTTTAATCGTTCCACCCGAAAGACAAAGCAATTATGTTTTAAATTTCCCATATGCCTTTTAAAGGCACTGTACACGTTTGGTAATTGTCAAAGACCAGTGTTCTCATTTGGTGTATTCCAACATATGCATAAAATAACAAGCCTGTGAAAATTTGGGCTCAATTGGTCATCAAAGTTGCAAGAAAATGATGAAAGAAAAAACACCCTTGTTGTACAAATCTGTGTGCTTTCAGATAGGAATAAAAACTTCTTGCAAGAAGTTTTTATTATTTTACTGAGAAATTACCTCTTTCTCAAAAACTACGTTACTTCAGAGGGAGTCGTTTCCCACAATGTTTTATATTATCAACAGCTCTCTGTTGGTCGTTACCAAGTCAGTTTTTATGCTAATACATATTTTGAGTAATTACCAAATGTGTACGATGCCTTTAAGCGTCCCATCTGAAGGTCGAAGCAATTATGCTTTAACCCTAACCCCCATTAGGGTCCCTCTACATACCCTGCCAAATACAACAGAATGCAACACCGTTGAAATGAGAACCATGCCAAATGCAACAAAATTCAACAAGGGATTTTGTTGCATTGTGCAGGCATGTTGTTTGTGTTAGGACTGAGCAAGGGTGTTTGCCCTGCTAAATGCAACAGTATGCACATAAGTGTAGTGGTGACTCACTTGGCTAATATGTGGGACCATGAACTCTGCCAAATGCAACAAAATTCAACACCAATATGAAGTCACTTGACTGCTAAAAGCATCAAATTCAGTCAAAGAATGACATCTGAGTTTAAACTTGGGCGATATCGCTTTTTTTCATCCACGATGTATCGTCAAGAATATATCGCGATATTCGATAATATCGCGATTAATTTTTGATGACGTCAATCTTCTACAAATCTCACAGAGCAAGTTGTAGAAACAGCCGTCTCATTTCCATTTTGCTCCAATGACCTGTTCTTCGGGTTTTACTCCTAAACCTATTGGGTGAAAACCTGGGCCTATTACTTACACACATTTAATGTGTCTACTGCGCATGACAGACTGTTTTATATGTGTGCATAACTATTTAGATCACGCTACTCGCATGTATGCAACACGTGATAACACCCGGAAGCGCGATGTCGTAGTTTTTCGGTAGTCTGTGTGAGACCGCCTGATCGCATAGGCTTTGATGTTGGTTTTTTCTAAGAAACCCGGTCGGGTCGGATCTGTTGGGGAATCTTGCGGTTGCGGTCTGTGACTGGCAGCTCTTTGTTTTTGCAAGATCGTCTCCAATAGGAGATTTATTGTTGCGAGATCTTCTCGGTTAGGAAATGCAGCGAAACTTAGTCGATATCGCGATTTACCGATATCACGATAAAAAAAAAATCTACCCGATATCGTAATCGTTTCAGAACTAGTATCGTGATATTCGATAATATCGTGGTATTGCCCAAGCTTATCTGAGTTGACTGCCAAATGCAACAGATTACAACAACTATTACCATTTGGTGCATATTGTTGCATTTAGCATGGTTAGGGTTAAACGTCGCATCTGAAGGACGAGGCAATCATGGTCAATTGTCTTGCTCAATACATGTACATTTGAACCACGTCTCCTTGTGCTTGTAGCCTGACTTAATTTAAGATATTGATTTTGTATTACATAGTTGATACATATGTGTTGTTTTGGAATGTTATATTATTTGTTAGTGTTTTGTACCGCGTCATGAGCGTCATGACTTGACGGATACCAAAGAATACTAAGTGTTCTTATTATTATTAAAGCAATAAGTATCGAAATGACCCCCATTTAAGTGCAAAGTACATCTTTGGTTTCAGGAACCGTTCGATTGTTTTAATCCTACATGTATATGAATGTAGATATATACAATAAAAATAACCTGTGAAAATTCCATTTCAAAAAGTGGTGACGTTTTGGAGGTAACTGCCGAAAAATCTGGAGCGGTTATGTTCACGCGGGAAGAATAATCCGTAATTGGAATACACACTCTGAGAAACGTTTCATGCAGAAACGTTTTTCAGATTGAAATGTTTTTGAATCCCTCTCTCTCAAAAACCACATTTCTTTAAAGGAAATTGTTTCTCAAAATGTTTCACATTATCAACAGCTGCAGTGCTTCTGACCAAGTAAGTTTGTATGGTCATTAATATTCGAGTAATCATTACCAAAGGTATACCCTCCCTTTAAGTTAAAAAGCAGTCAGATACAGCATCAATACCCAAAGTCTACAAGCAATATTTCAATTTCCCCTTTTCATTTTGGACCATAACAGAACATGCGTGAGTCACACATTTCGTCCATGAAGAAGGCTCTAGCATTGCTACAGTACATCGCCATAACACAGCTTGGATGCGGAACGGACAAACTCAAAGAGAGGAGAGCTCCCAAAGCAGATGCCACCACAGATTATTGGTACAGTTCCCTAACCCTAGCATTGCCAAATATTAAATACATGCAGTGCCTTGCTTTTAAAAATAACTGTAATATCCTTTTTTTAGTTGCAAAGAAATATTTCGGGTTGAACAAAGGAAAATTGACCAGAGCGGAACTTGAACACTGCTAAAAATTGTATTCCTGAAATAAGAAAAAATCTTATTTTAGGAAAATCTTTCTTGTGTCACTCCCAAAAATCTTAATAGAAAATCTTTGGAGGGAGTGACACAAGAAATGTTTTCTTGATATAACATTCGTTTCTTATTTCAAGAACACCATTGTTAGCAGTGAATCTGCGACCTCCAGTTTAACGTGCCGACAGTCTACCAACTGAGCTATCTAGCCCTATGTAGGCAGTCTCCCTATTTTGTCAATATCTTTGTTCGGGGGGTGTCAGTCAGAAACCATTCAACCTGTAACTGCCGTATAGCCAAGGATCACACCCAAGTTTACCATACAACCTGGGAAGCGACAGCAGAGGGACCACCTTGAGGGGATGCGTCTTTTTATTTCAAATATCAAGTAATAAACCACAAGGGAAACTGACTGGGAATCTTTTTTATATAATTTTGGGTTGAACAAAAGAAAAATGGACTAGAACGGAACTTGAAGGTACGACCTTTAGATTAATGTGCCGGTGCTTCGGACAAAGATATTGACAAAATAGGGAGAGGGCCAACATAGGGCTAGATAGCTCAGTTGGTAGATCACCAACCGGAGGTCACATGTTCAAACTTGTAGATCATACAAAATGAATTCAGTATGGAGGATGATGGTGGTCGGGGGACAGTTGACATTCAAGTTTGATGATTAAAAATTAATATTTGTCTTAATAGATGTTAATTTTGCATTAGGAATAAAGAATAATTTGTTTTTACCCTTACACCGATGTATAGTGTATAAGCACTGTAAACTCAGTACTTCCCCGAGTTCTGTGAAAAAAAATTCACAAGCAAATCACAACGACCTTTGCAATGCTAGAGCAGATGTCTTACCACTAGACCACCGAGGCTAGAGGCAGTTTTTTTTTCACAGAACTCGGGAAAGTACTGAGTATACACTAGTGCCTAATACACATCGGTGTAAGGGTAAAAACAAACTATATTCTTTATCCCCGATGCAAAACTAACATCTATTAAATCGTTGCCGTACCCGCTGCCAACACATACATGTAGGACTCGAACTGCCTCTAGCCACCGGGCTAGCTCGGTGGTCTAGTGGTAAGACATCTGTTCTAGCAATGCAAAGGTCTTGGGTTTGAATCCCACCCAAGTGATTTGCCTGTGGATATTTTTTTCACAAAACTCGGGAATGTACTGAGTATACAGTGCTTAATACACATTGGTGTAAGGGTAAAAACAAATTATATTCAAATATTTGTCATTATTGTAGTGATATGCTGAAAGTGCTGGATGCAGCTGTAAATCGTGTGATTACGTTGGCACGGCAACAGCAAGATCAGCCTCCAGATGACAGTGACTACACCAGCGATTCCTCAGACGTAAGTCAGTTCAGTCGTCTAACCATTTCGTCATCGTTTGCAACACACTATCAGTGCTCGAATTTTACACTGGACCACAGGCCCGAGGCTTGGGACGTAAAGCCGTTGGTCCCGTGTGTCGTGTAATGCACGTAAAAGAACCCAGTGCACTTATCGTAAAGAGAAGGGGTTCGCCCCGGTGTTCCTGGTCTGATCGGCAGCATATATTGCGCCACAGCACCTTGTAAACCATTGCATGGTGCTATAAATGAATAGGCCTCATACTTCAAATGTAGCTCCACATACCTTGCAGGAAAAAATTTGTTGTCAGACAATTGTGCGCTTAGAAACATCCGTATTAAGCGCACTAATAAATGTTGTGTATTTTATTATTATTACTAGTGTCGGGCCAGTATACTCATTACTGGACTCAAATCCAGTGATCTTGTGTTTTTCAATTGGATAATAAAACCACTGTGGAATATCTTAACCTTCCGAGCAGCCAAGGGACAAATTTTACATACTGGATCCCCTGGGAGCGTACGAGAGGCAGATTGTATTACGGATAAATAACTGTGTTGGGGGGGGGGGCACAATTCTTGTTCTAATGGTCTGAACAGATGAATAGATGTTTCCTGGACCCACACACTTAAGATTAAAGCATTCTGGAAATTTACACATTGATTCACTACTATTTTTCTAAAAATAGTACAATTTGAAAGGATTAAGTTTCTGTGCACACAATAGGATTTTTGTGTGCACATTATAATGGGACCCAGCTTTCTCACAATATTTGTCAACCTCTGAGTTCACTCGCCCACAAATCACTACAGTTTATTAAAGAGGGGTGGTTAAAGGTAAAACAAAAAACTATTGTGGATTTTCCCCCAATAGGCCAGTTAAGCAGAAAAGATTGCATGAAACATTATTTGGTTTACAATAATTGTTTTTAATAATTTTTGGTTGAACACAAAAATTGAGTAGAGTCTACCAACTGAGCTAACTAGCCCTAATGTTGTCGGTCTCCCTTTTTTGTCAATATCTTTGTTCCGGGGTGCCGGTCATCAGAAGCCATTCCACCATTCCAGCTGTATAAGCCAGGGATCATACCCAAGTGTCTGATACAACCTGGGAAGCAGCAGCCAGGGGATCACCTTAAGGGGGATGGAACTTTTTGATTTCAAATATCAAGTTATAAACAACAATGGAAACTGACTGGGTAAATTTTAAAATGATTTGGGGTTGAACAAAGAAAAATTGACTACAGCAGGTTTTAAACCCACGACCTCCGGTTTAATGTGGCGGCACTCTACCAACTGAGCTATCTAGCCCTGTTGGTGGTCTCCCTATTTTGTCAATATCTTTGTTCAGGGGTGCCAGTCAGAAGCCATACAACTGTTAGCTGCTGTATAGCCAGGGATTACACCCAAGTTTATGATACAGAAAAAAAAGAAGAAAAAGAACTAGACATGATTGCATTTGTGCACAAATGCAGAGCTGTTTCATTTATAATTTTTTCAAAAAGTTTACGATACAACCTGGGAAGTGGCAGGAGTGGGATGCGACTTTTTAGGACGACCTCTACTAGGAGGGAGATTTCTAGTGTAAAGGGAGATTGCTACCAGTTTACAGATTTTTAAGAGACAGTTTCCCCTTTTTCGCCACAGAGCCCAGTCAACAGGCCTCTAGATGACGTGACGGTGGCTGTCAGGAGGGAACTTGCCCCGGCTCTCAGGAGTCTCCTTGAACATGGGATGGTTAAAGTAAGTTGGAGGTTTTTGTTTAACCCTTTCATGCACCATTTGTGGCGTGTCGTGGCCGAGTGGTCTAGTTCACCGGACCCAAGTTCCGGTGTTGTCAGCAGCAGAGTGTGGGTTCGAATCCTGGTCATGACACTTGTGCCCTTGAGCAAGGCACTTAACCATAATTGCTTCGTAAAAAGTTGGGAAGGTAGTGCATTCTGCTCTACCAGCCAGGCTCCTAGTGGATGATACCCATACCTGCATCCTTACAGACTGTGAAGTGGGTAACCCTGTTTTAGCCCCAGAAGTACATGTAGGTGGCAACGTGCCCCTGGTCGATAGCCCAAATCGGTTAGGTGTATCCCTCACCTTGAAGTTGCCGTCCGGCCTTGTGATGTTATGAAATTGTTTCAGTGATAAATTGATCATATTGACACATTTATTCATTGTTTACTTGTTTTTTTTGTGCAAATTTTGTGGACCATTTCGTAGTTTTAACGATAACATAAACATCAGTTGGGCAAAATTCTGAAATTTTTTCGAATAACCGGAAAACAGAGGTCAAGTTTTATTCTCAGGGTTTTTTTTTGGAGAAAAAACATCGCAAAAGGTAGCAGAAAACCCCATGATTAATGTACGCTAACTTAACAGGTCAGCAACGATGTTTCCAAGTGACTTCATTGCTTCCAAGTGACTTCATTTTAGTTAGCACTTGTGACTTGCACAGCGGGAAAACCCACCCACTGTGATTAGCGTCTGAAATACATCGTTCATTTATTTATGTTTGCGTGTCATTCTCTTTGTATACAGCACAGTGGCACCAGCAGTGCTTTGATGACACCCATAACAGCATGCTTAGCTACCCACCGAAGTGCTTCCAATCAAAAGGGCCACGCCTGGGACGTCTTCGTCAAGTATTATGACATCAAGGTAATCAACATCCCCCCAAGCTTACCATCATTGGAAAGAGAAAGATGGGATCTTTCCAAAAATGGTATTAAATAAAATAAGGTTGCTATGTCCAATCCCTTCAAATTGGAGTGAATAGATCCAAAATGCCAAAGAGCTACGCAGCACCAGATGTATAAATGTTTTTAAAAAAGTGTTTGAGTTTACAGACCACACTGAAGTAACAGCAAATAACTTGGACTGTTATTGGCCGATTTCAATGATTTGGGGGGTTATGTGAAAGAAAATTCAATAAGTAAGACATTTTGTTATTACTTATTTTGCCGTAAAACATTATCTTCAAGGTGATAGTAGAGTTTGTAAAAATGGCCTTTGAACGAAAACTTTGTGTTGTGTAAGATTTTGTGCTTCACGCTTGAGTGGTCAAGCATTTCGGTCACCAGCAGGGCCAATTTCATAGAGCTGCTTAAGCAGAAAATATTGCTTAACAATTTTCTGCTTAGCAGAAATGAGCAGGATACCAGTCACAAATTGTACACATGACATGGTAGTTTGGCTGGTAACCTTAGTCTGTTAAGCATAATTTTGTTGTGCTGAGCTACTTTTTGTGCTTAAGCAGCTCTATGAAATTGGGCCCAGTTGTTTATGTCAACACAATTAGGTAACAAGAGGGTAAATGTGTATTTAATAGATGTTAAATTTGCATCAGGGATAAAGAATATTATTTGGTGTTACCGTACACCAATGTGTGTGTTAAGCGCTGTATACTCAGTACTTTCCCCGAGTCCTGTGAAAAAAAATCCACAGGTATATTACTCGGATGGGATTCGAACCCACGACCTTTGCCATTATAGAGCAGATGTCTTACCACTAGACCACCGAGATTGCCCAGTAGCTAGAGGCAATTCGAATCCCATATTTTAGAAGCGGCTACTGCAATGATTTAATAGATGTTCAATTTGCATTGGGGATAAAGAATATTATTTAGTTTTACCCAGAGCTGTGTATTAAGAGAGTTGCGACATAAAGGGACCAGTTTTCTTTAGTCACGTGGTTGCTAGACGCCATTTTCGGTCCAAATGCAGCACAACCCAATGGGCAGACTAGTCTGGCACCCTGTATTCTAATCGCAAGTTGTCGCAACTCTCTCAATATACGGCTCTGGTTTTACCCATATACTGATGTCTTTAAAGCACTGTATACTCATCTTGAGTCCTGTAAAGAAAAAAATGTGGTTTAAAAGAAAAGGATTCCTTTGTTTTTTGGAACCGTTCGATTGTTTTAATCCTAATACAATAAAACTAACCTGTTTCATAAAAAGTAATATCATGGTTTTCTTGATGGTTCCAGAAAGGAAAGGCCTTCGCTGCTTCCCCGGCCAGAAAATTATCTCAAGCGTTCGACATTGACATCGTTGGAGGGACGGCAATCACCGCCAAGCAAACGCTACTGGCAGCCATTGATTACGTTTGCGGATCCCACGAGCCTCTCAAGAGAAGTCGAGAAGCCCAGTTCAAGGCTTTCGTCTCGGAAGCACTCAAGTAAGAAAACCAAGATTTCATTTTCAGAAGGAATTTTCAAGCCACTGCTTAAAGGCAAAGTATACCTTTGGTTTTTGGAACCATTCAATTTTGTTAATCCTTTATAAATGTAGATAGACACAATCAAAACTGACCTGTGAAAATTTCATTTCAAAAGGTGGTAGCATTTCTGAGATATTGCCGAAAAATCTGGAGTGGTTATGTCCACGCAGGAAGAATAATCCGTAATTGGAGTACACAATCTGAGAACATTTCATGATGAACATTTCTCAGATTTAAGTTTTTTTTAAATTCCTTTCATTGAAACCACATTCCTTATAAGGGAATCGTTTCTCAAGATGTTATACATTGTCAACAGCTGAAGTGCTTCTTACCAGCTTAGAAACTTATAAGTTTCTATGGTAATTTATTTGTTGAGGAATTGCCAAAGGTATAACGGCTTTAACGCTTTAGAGAGCATAGCGGCTGCAAGCGGCTTGAAGTAACTGTACATTATTTTTGTAACTAATAAGTTTGCGGGTACAACCATGTTTAAATCTCTTTTGGGAGGATTGTTGGTATCATCAGCAGTCAAGCATTCTGCTGAAGACGAGCAGAGTATACTGCTCGAAATGTCGAGATCACACCAGATCTTTTCAGAGCCAACACTCCTCGCAACCCAAAAGAGATTACAGATGGTTGTACCGGCAAGGTTATAGTTATAGTTACTCTGCATATTTGGGTAGACCTCAAAAACCTGTCTCATCACAAGAATTGTTCTTGTTTTTGCAAGATTGAAACCCAGGGTCGGGGTTGACGTAAGTGTGCGTGCCGCTCAGAACGGAGCAAATTTGACTGAAAAGATAATTGAAAAGGCCTTTTTTATGATTAAAAAAAAAAAAATAAAAAAATTTGGGGGTTTCGTAGGGTCGGGCGATCAACAATTGTTTTTTTTTATATGTGACCTAAACTTATTTTGATTTCATTTCTATGTGCAGTGGGCAGAAGCTTGCTATATGGTGTCGTCTTTTGAGCAGGACAACATCTCTGATTGATTACTACTACTTTCCATGGAGCTACATGATGAAAACCGGTAAGCAGCCATCGAGTCGGCCCACTTTACAACGCGCAGCGCACTTTACAGGCGCATATCTCGGCGTCCATTGATTTTGTGTGTACATTCTGGTTATTTTAAGCGAGATACCACCTTTTGACAAACGCTATTTTAGGAGATACATGTACGCCCTTGGTGATGAGTTGAATTATGTGGCGTGTCGTGGTCGAGCGGTTTAGTGCATCGGACTCGAGTTCTGGTTGCTGAGTCGTCAGGGAGTGGGTTCGAATCCTGGTCATGACACTTGTGTCCTTGAGCAAGACACTTAACTATAATTGCTTCTCATCACCCAGGGGTAAATGGGTACCTGTGAGGGCAGAGATGGTTCTTGTGATTGATTTAGCTTGGTGCACTTCATACTTTGCAGCACAGGCTGAATACTCCCAAGGGAGCTGAGATGGTTTAAAAAACGAATGAAATATATGGCCCAGTGACCAGGGTTAATAATTTTTGAAGGGCAATGATCATTCTTTGGAATTACGCTATATAAGAGTCGATATTATTATTAGTATAATTATCAATCACAACTGTGTCACCACTGTGCAACTCTGTATAGTTTCAAATTAACTTATGGGTGTTGTAAAGTCATGCTTTCTTTTTCCCAACATGTGAAATTGACAGCTTTGAATTGATGTTTGTTGACATTTTTATACCTTATGAGAATTTAGGTTTGTGAGCATTGCAGATTTTTGATATGGCTTATTCAAAATTGCGTCACCATTCACCAATGTGCAATCTTTGTGTTTCAAGTTTTCAGGGTGTTAGTTATTCGTTTGTTGATGTAAAACTTGTTGACACTAAAACTAACAGTTTAAAACAATGGTTGTGTGAATTACCATACAAGATTTGTACACGTAACGACAACGGTCACGTACATAATGTAATCTAGGTCATTTTGGTTGGTAGGCCTAACAAGTTGTAACAGCTAATTCTCTTTTGTCTTATATTATTCATATTAATTATCAGGCCTTTCATTTAAATATGTTAATATTAATTGTTGTAACTTAATAACAGGAAGGGTTAGTAGCCCACATTTTAAACATGTGTGATCATATCCTCAACTTTCTGATAATTATATGATAACAGTGTAATGTACATATTGCAACTGGGTTTGATGGTGTAACAAAGTTACAATAAAACTTCCTTTTTGTATTATTTGCATCATCTGAAAAGAAAAATGTTATACCAAGATTTTTATCAGGTAGCATGCACATTTTGTAGTGGCCTGTTGGGCCAAATGAAAAAAATGTTTACTGGATTGCAGCAATTTCTAATAGACATTGTATGGTGGGTTAGTGTTAAGGGCTAGCCTCGGTTTAGTTATATTTGTTATAATTTTGTTTTTTTGCCACATTCCCTTTTCAAGGTTTTGACGGTGCACTGCAGATTCTGGACAAGTTAAGCGAGGTTAAGTTCAAGCTGAATGTAGACATAGCTGTTCAGCAGTTCAACAACATCAAAGACGCCTTTTGATTGGTCAGTGTTCATCTTGAAAGAATGTCATTAGTGTAACAGTATTTTTGATTGGCCTAGAGATTCAGTAAAGCATTGGGGGGCCTATATTGACAAAATATTTAAGTCAGCTGCTGTTTTCAGAGCCAAAACTATTCCCAAAAGAGATTTACACGTGGTTGTACCCCAAAAAATTACTAGTTATATTTACTTCTTATTGTCCACGCAATGCGAAGCTTCAAACATGGGGAACCTCAAACATCACTTATTTCATTCAGCCTTAAAGGGAACGTATACCATTGGTTTTTTGAACCGTTCAGTTGTTTTAATCCTATATAAATGTAGATATACAATAAAACTAACCTGTGAAAATTTCATTTCAAAAGGTGGAGCTTCAAAAGGTGGTAGCGTTTTTGATATATCGCCGAAAGTCTGGAGCGGTTATGTCCAAGCAGGAAGAATAATCTGAAATTGAAATACACAATCTGGGAAACGTATCTGACAGTAACGTTTCTCAGATTCAAATTGTTTGGGATGAAAAGTGTTATCTTGCTCCCTTAACCACATTACTTCGAAGTGAAATGATTCTCAAAATGCTTACACTATCGAAAGCTGCCGTACTTCTAACTAAGTAAGTTGGTATTGCCATTAATTTTAAGAGCGATTACCAAACGTATGTTACCGTCCCTTTAAGATTCAACAAAGTATGTGAACAATTCCTTTCTCCATGTTGAAACCCAAATCCAAAATAGCTGATTAAATGAGTGATGGACAAAAATATATAAATATATTGACAATATTAATGAAAAGGGAGATATCATACATTCAAAGCAAGAGAAAATAAGTCTAAAAGGAGCTGATCTTTAAAAAGAGCTGATACAAACAGACAATCTTTAAAATGCTCATTTAAAAAATTGAACACATTGTTGGGCTCCTGTGAAAAAGTAAGCATACAAAAAAATAATGTTAAAAAGGGCTGAAACAAACATATTTCGCAGGGTAGCGAGGTATTTTTGGTTGTAGGCTTAATAATAATATTAATAATACTGGGCTGTTATATAGGGCTTTATCACACCCCTAGGGGCGTATCAAGGCGCTCAGTATTTTTTCCTGCAAGGTATGCGAAGCTACGTTGAAGTATGAGACCTATTCCTTTATAGCACCATGTAATGGTTTACAAGGTGCTGTGGCGCAATATGATGCCGATCAAACCAGGAACACCGGGGCGAACCCCTTCTCTTTTCGATAAGTGCACTGGGTTCTTTTACGTGCATTACACAACACACGGGACCTACGGCTTTACGTCCCATCCGAGGGACAAAGCAATAATGGTTAAGTGTCTTGCTTAAGTGTCATGACTGGGACTCGAACCCACACTCTGCTGATCAGAAACACAAGAGCTTGAGTCCGGTGTTCCGCTCGACCACGACACGCCACAAAAGGCTTAAGAACTTCACGTTGCAAACCGTTCATTCTTTACACAGCTAATGCAGGATTATGGCGCTAATCCTGTAAGCTGAGAACGGTAACAGAGTGCACAGAAATCAGTAGTAAAGCAGAGGATCGAAATTTGGCGCTGATATTTATAATTTAAATTACCTTGATTCACACTGAAGTTGTATTTGGAAATCTGTATATTTGACTATTTATTTATTAAGTTTTTGCAATTTTCATTTATGTATGTTGTTATTGTTGTTGGAGGTCATTACTCTTTCCTTCACAAGGAGGGATTTGGGGGTCAAGTAAACATTTAGGGGATGGAGCAGCAGAAAGCTGTGGCTTCATTTCCATTGACACTTTTAAAGGTATTAAACAGGATTGGGGTAAGGAAACAAAATCATCTTTGTTTTATCTTAGTATGAATACTTACCGATTATGAAGTTCATTTTAACAACATTTTTTGTGTGAAATGTTTTCCCTCTGAAATGAAGTCATATTCAAGAAAACTGTATCTGAACCCCCGAACCCCCACCCCCAAAAAAAAATATATATATAGATATATATATAATGATTTTAGGTTGAACAAAGAAAAATTGACTAGAGTGGGATTTGAACCAACGACCTCCGGTTTAACGTGCCGGCGCTCTACCAACTGAGCTATCTAGCCCTATGTTGGCGGTCTCCCTATTTTGTCAATATCTTTGTTCGGGGGGTGCCAGTCAGAAAGCCATTCAACCGCAAACTGCCGTGTAGCCAGGGATCACACCCATACGATACAACCTGGGAAGCGGCAGCCGGGGATCACCTTAAGGGGATGCGACTTTTTTTTATATATCATATAATTCAAGTAATGGACCACAAGGGAAACTGACTGGGTAAATAGTAAATGATTTTGGGTTGAACAAAGAAAAATTGACTAGAGTGGGATTTGAACCAACGACCTCCGGTTTAACGTGCCGGCGCTCTACCAACTGAGCTATCTAGCCCTATGTTGGCGGTCTCCCTATTTTGTCAATATCTTTGTATATATATATATATATATACAACAGTTGATTTTGGTTGTTACAACCAAATTAAGAACAATGTGTTTACATACGGAAAATTGTGCATGGTTTGTCACTGTTTTCTCCTGACTCTTCCAACGTATTCAGGCAAAATTTTCACGGGTTTGTCATTTCACGTTACAAACCATTTGGCGCTAATCTTATTAGCAGAAAACGGTAAAAGAATGCGCAGAATATATTTAATCACACAAAACATGAACACTGCCTGCGACTTTTTTGTCAGCCCTATCAATCTTGTATAATACCTTTAAATTTGGTTTTATTTGTTCGTGCAATTTGCAAGTTTTATTTAAAAGCCTACAACTGGCCTTTTTTTGAAAAGATGGTTCAAGAGGCTCAGCTTCTCTGTCGTATCTGTGTTGCCTCAACTATAGATCGGCCCAACTATAGATGGGCCTGTACCAACTTTAGACTGGCCGATCCCAACTACAGTCGGGCTGATTCTTTAGTTGGGACGGATCATGCATAGTGCATTTTCCATTTTGATCTGAATGTCAAGGTATGTTGCTGAAACATCCTTCATTCTTGTAAAAATAAAATTGTTGTTTGGCTCAAGATGTAATGAGTTACACTCTGCATGTAGTTTTTTTTTGCAGCAGAACTCACAATAAGCTGGAACGACTCAAAGGTACACACAGTTTATGTTACTTTACTTTTTCATATTGAAGTAGATTTTAGATGTAGACAAACGACAAGTGGTTGATTTTTCTAGCTTTTTTCCAAAGTCGAGAAACAAAATCCCTGTCGAAAGATCTGTTGCAGGGTTCCATGGTGAATGCGCTTTTGGCCAAGCACTTCCGAATAAGTAAATTGTAAATTGGTCAGTTAAAATTTTGGCGCATAAAATGTTGTGAACCAAAAGAGACTGCAATTTAAGTTAAACAAACTTATAATAAAAAATAGCAAACATAGAATAAACAAAAGAACAGCACTGAAGATTTGTTTAGTTGTTTTACCCTTACACAGCTTTTACATACGAATGAAATAATTTTTGTAAAAATTAATTGATAAAGAAGATGAACATACTTTTAAAATATCATCATAATTATTTATGCTCTTCGCATTCCTTTTGGAGCTTTAAATGTGCATCTTTAAAATTGGATCATACAGTACTTTTCTTTTTGTCTTTCCTCATTCTTTCTGATTGAAATTAATAAGTTAACCGAAGCTGCCACTTGCAGTGTATACGTAAAGTATCTTTTAAAGTCAGTCATTATTTAAGTTTGAAATGCTATCAGTACTTTTGAATTCAAAGTTTTTTTTGTCCAGCCATTCCATTCATACCGATACAATTGTTTTAAACCGATAATCTTCAACAATAATTTGTTGACAGTTAATGCTACACAAATGTGTGATTTTTTTTTTGGCCACACAAAATACCTTTCTAAAGTTAAATTCCTCATTAAAATTATTCAATATTATTTGTTTTATTCATAATTTTATTTTTGGGATTTTTTTTTCAGATCAGAATAGTTTGGAGAGATTTGTTTTTATTTTAAAATGAACTGAATGTATGTATTAGTTGACCTGAGTCATAATACAGAGATGTCTACGGAGTTCTGGAAGTGCCATCCATATTATTGAGATCCTAAGATAATTAACTGCAGGATGATGACATCATAAACATAAGATGACGACATCCAGAGGAAATTTATCTCGGAATGACGACTACTTGAAAGTAGAATGACGTCTTCCAGTATATGTTCCATCTCGGGATGACGACACCCTGCAAGTAGGATGTCGTCTTCCCAATATAAATCATCTCGAGATGTCGCCATCTTACGTTTATGATGTCATCATCATGCAGTAAATTATCTCAGGATCTCAACATGTCGGGTGGCACTTCCAGAGCTTCGTAAGTGTGTCACTGTGCTGTGGACCATGCCTCACATTGAGCACCAAATGTGGGTTGGACCAGAGCTGTGTATTGAGAGAGTTGCGACATAGAGGGACCAGTTTTCTTCGGTCACGTGGTTGCTGGACGCCATTTTGGGTCCAAATGCAGCACAACCCAATGGGCAGACTAGTCTGACACCCTGTAATCGCCAATGCTGTTTTTTGGACACAAAATGGCTTATAATCGCAACTCTCTCAATATACGGCTCTGGTGGGGACACCATGCCTCATTTCGAGCACCAAATGCGGGTTGGACCAGAGCTATGTATTGAGGGAGTTGCGACATAGAGGGACAAGTTTTCTCTGGTCACATGGTTGCTGGCTGCCATTTCGGTCCAAATGCGGCACAACCAAATGCGCAGTCTAGTCTGGCACCCTGTGTGCGCACATGCGTTTTTGGGACAAAACATTGCTTCTAATCGCGCTGTCGCAACTCTCTGGGTTGGACCACTCCCATGGAGGTGCCTCGTGTGCCCTTATGGGTTGTTTTTGGGGTTTTGTTTTTTCACAGTACTTTGAAATCACAGAGCATTCAGTGCTTTGTGACTGAAATATGTTGTAATTTGCATGTAAATCAATTGTTCTGTGTTGATGAAGTATTTGTCACTACCCAATTACTATCCAAACCTTGATGTTACTGTGAAAAAAAGTTAAGTTATTTTAATGTATATAACAAGTATATTTATGACTGATTACTCTGAAAATGGTATAACAAATTGAATTTTATTTAATAATTAACTACGAAATCTATTTAATTAAGAAGTACTGGTTTTCAGCTGCTCTTATTTGTAAATGACATGAAAGTTTTAAGTTGATATTTGTTTTTCTTTCACGAACAATGCAAGTAGATCCCTTGCGAATGACGTCATCACAAGGTCAACCATCGGCCTCACTGGGGTCAAAGGAAGACCTATTGTTGGTTGGCGTGGCGTAGTATGAACAACTTTCACTCTTCTCATTGTTTGACCTAAACGATGGCGGGCTATCTTTTGATTTGTTTGTGGTCGGCTCAAAATGTAAATGAAAAGGCGTGTAAACATGTAAT
>CM037461.1:18198250-18240875 GCA_021014325.1 Plazaster borealis | reverse complement strand
CCAACATATGCATAAAATAACAAGCCTGTGAAAATTTGGGCTCAATTGGTCATCAAAGTTGCAAGAAAATGATGAAAGAAAAAACACCCTTGTTGTACAAATCTGTGTGCTTTCAGATAGGAATAAAAACTTCTTGCAAGAAGTTTTTATTATTTTACTGAGAAATTACCTCTTTCTCAAAAACTACGTTACTTCAGAGGGAGTCGTTTCCCACAATGTTTTATACTATCAACAGCTCTCTGTTGGTCGTTACCAAGTCAGTTTTTATGCTAATACATATTTTGAGTAATTACCAAACGTGTACGATGCCTTTAAGCGTCCCATCTGAAGGTCGAAGCAATTATGCTTTAACCCTAACCCCCATTAGGGTCCCTCTACATACCCTGCCAAATACAACAGAATGCAACACCGTTGAAATGAGAACCATGCCAAATGCAACAAAATTCAACAAGGGATTTTGTTGCATTGTGCAGGCATGTTGTTTGTGTTAGGACTGAGCAAGGGTGTTTGCCCTGCTAAATGCAACAGTATGCACATAAGTGTAGTGGTGACTCACTTGGCTAATATGTGGGACCATGAACTCTGCCAGATGCAACAAAATTCAACACCAATATGAAGTCACTTGACTGCTAAAAGCATCAAATTCAGTCAAAGAATGACATCTGAGTTTAAACTTGGGCGATATCGCTTTTTTCATCCACGATGTATCGTCAAGAATATATCGCGATATTCGATAATATCGCGATTAATTTTTGATGACGTCAATCTTCTACAAATCTCACAGAGCAAGTTGTAGAAACAGCCGTCTCATTTCCATTTTGCTCCAATGACCTGTTCTTCGGGTTTTACTCCTAAACCTATTGGGTGAAAACCTGGGCCTATTACTTACACACATTTAATGTGTCTACTGCGCATGACAGACTGTTTTATATGTGTGCATAACTATTTAGATCACGCTACTCGCATGTATGCAACACGTGATAACACCCGGAAGCGCGATGTCGTAGTTTTTCGGTAGTCTGTGTGAGACCGCCTGATCGCATAGGCTTTGATGTTGGTTTTTTCTAAGAAACCCGGTCGGGTCGGATCTGTTGGGGAATCTTGCGGTTGCGGTCTGTGACTGGCAGCTCTTTGTTTTTGCAAGATCGTCTCCAATAGGAGATTTATTGTTGCGAGATCTTCTCGGTTAGGAAATGCAGCGATACTTAGTCGATATCGCGATTTACCGATATCACGATAAAAAAAAAATCTACCCGATATCGTAATCGTTTCAGAACTAGTATCGTGATATTCGATAATATCGTGGTATTGCCCAAGCTTATCTGAGTTGACTGCCAAATGCAACAGATTACAACAACTATTACCATTTGGTGCATATTGTTGCATTTAGCATGGTTAGGGTTAAACGTCGCATCTGAAGGACGAGGCAATCATGGTCAATTGTCTTGCTCAATACATGTACATTTGAACCACGTCTCCTTGTGCTTGTAGCCTGACTTAATTTAAGATATTGATTTTGTATTACATAGTTGATACATATGTGTTGTTTTGGAATGTTATATTATTTGTTAGTGTTTTGTACCGCGTCATGAGCGTCATGACTTGACGGATACCAAAGAATAATAAGTGTTCTTATTATTATTAAAGCAATAAGTATCAAAATGACCCCCATTTAAGTGCAAAGTACATCTTTGGTTTTAGGAACCGTTCGATTGTTTTAATCCTACATGTATATGAATGTAGATATATACAATAAAAATAACCTGTGAAAATTCCATTTCAAAAAGTGGTGACGTTTTGGAGGTAACTGCCGAAAAATCTGGAGCGGTTATGTTCACGCAGGAAGAATAATCCGTAATTGGAATACACACTCTGAGAAACGTTTCATGCAGAAACGTTTTTCAGATTGAAATGTTTTTGAATCCCTCTCTCTCAAAAACCACATTTCTTTAAAGGAAATTGTTTCTCAAAATGTTTCACATTATCAACAGCTGCAGTGCTTCTGACCAAGTAAGTTTGTATGGTCATTAATATTCGAGTAATCATTACCAAAGGTATACCCTCCCTTTAAGTTAAAAAGCAGTCAGATACAGCATCAATACCCAAAGTCTACGAGCAATATTTCAATTTCCCCTTTTCATTTTGGACCATAACAGAACATGCGTGAGTCACACATTTCGTCCATGAAGAAGGCTCTAGCATTGCTACAGTACATCGCCATAACACAGCTTGGATGCGGAACGGACAAACTCAAAGAGAGGAGAGCTCCCAAAGCAGATGCCACCACAGATTATTGGTACAGTTCCTTAACCCTAGCATTGCCAAATATTAAATACATGCAGTGCCTTGCTTTTAAAAATAACTGTAATATCCTTATTTTAGTTGCAAAGAAATATTTCGGGTTGAACAAAGGAATATTGACCAGAGCGGAACTTGAACACTGCTAAAAATTGTATTCCTGAAATAAGAAAAAATCTTATTTTAGGAAAATCTTTCTTGTGTCACTCCCAAAAATCTTAATAGAAAATCTTTGGAGGGAGTGACACAAGAAATGTTTTCTTGATATAACATTCGTTTCTTATTTCAAGAACACCATTGTTAGCAGTGAATCTGCGACCTCCAGTTTAACGTGCCGACAGTCTACCAACTGAGCTATCTAGCCCTATGTAGGCAGTCTCCCTATTTTGTCAATATCTTTGTTCGGGGGTGCCAGTCAGAAACCATTCACCCTGTAACTGCCGTATAGCCAAGGATCACACCCAAGTTTACCATACAACCTGGGAAGCGACAGCAGAGGGACCACCTTGAGGGGATGCGTCTTTTTATTTCAAATATCAAGTAATAAACCACAAGGGAAACTGACTGGGAATCTTTTTTATATAATTTTGGGTTGAACAAAAGAAAAATGGACTAGAACCGAACTTGAAGGTACGACCTTTAGATTAATGTGCCGGCGCTTCGGACAAAGATATTGACAAAATAGGGAGAGGGCCAACATAGGGCTAGATAGCTCAGTTGGTAGATCACCAACCGGAGGTCACATGTTCAAACTTGTAGATCATACAAAATGAATTCAGTATGGAGGATGATGGTGGTCATGGGAAAGTTGACATTCAAGTTTGATGATTAAAAATAAATATTTTTCTTAATAGATGTTAATTGTGCATCAGGAATAACAAATATAATTTGTTTTTGCCCTTACACCGATGTATAGTGTATAAGCACTGTATACTAAGTACTTCCCCGAGTTCTGTGAAAAAGAAATCCACAAGCAAATCACTCTGGTGGGATTTGAACCAACGACCTTTGCAATGCTAGAGCAGATGTCTTACCACTAGACCACAGAGGCTAGAGGCATTTTTTTTTCACAGAACTCGGGGAAAGTACTGAGTATACACTAGTGCCTAATACACATCGGTGTAAGGGTAAAAACAAACTATATTCTTTATCCCCGATGCAAAACTAACATCTATTAAATCGTTGCCGTACCCGCTGCCAACAAATACATGTAGGACTCGAACTGCCTCTAGCCACCGGGCTAGCTCGGTGGTCTAGTGGTAAGACATCTGTTCTAGCAATGCAAAGGTCTTGGGTTTGAATCCCACCCAAGTGATTTGCCTGTGGATATTTTTTTCACAAAACTCGGGAATGTACTGAGTATACAGTGCTTAATGCACAATGGTGTAAGGGTAAAAACAAATTATATTCAAATATTTGTCATTATTGTAGTGATATGCTGAAAGTGCTGGATGCAGCTGTAAATCGTGTGATTACGTTGGCACGGCAACAGCAAGATCAGCCTCCAGATGACAGTGACTACACCAGCGATTCCTCAGACGTAAGTCAGTTCAGTCGTCTAACCATTTCGTCATCGTTTGCAACACACTATCAGTGCTCGAATTTTACACTGGACCACAGGCCCGAGGCTTGGGACGTAAAGCCGTTGGTCCCGTGTGTTGTGTAATGCACGTAAAAGAACCCAGTGCACTTATCGTAAAGAGAAGGGGTTCGCCCCGGTGTTCCTGGTCTGATCGGCAGCATATATTGCGCCACAGCACCTTGTAAACCATTGCATGGTGCTATAAATGAATAGGCCTCATACTTCAAATGTAGCTCCACATACCTTGCAGGAAAAAATTTGTAGTCAGACAATTGTGCGCTTAGAAACATCCGTATTAAGCGCACTAATAAATGTTGTGTATTTTATTATTATTACTAGTGTCGGGCCAGTATACTCATTACTGGACTCAAATCCAGTGATCTTGTGTTTTTCAATTGGATAATAAAACCACTGTGGAATATCTTAACCTTCCGAGCAGCCAAGGGACAAATTTTACATGCTGGATCCCCTGGGAGCGCACGAGAGGCAGATTGTATTACGGATAAATAACTGTGTTTGGGGGGGGGGGGCACAATTCTTGTTCTAATGGTCTGAACAGATGAATAGATGTTTCCTGGACCCACACACTTAAGATTAAAGCATTCTGGAAATTTACACATTGATTCACTACTATTTTTCTAAAAATAGTACAATTTGAAAGGATTAAGTTTCTGTGCACACAATAGGATTTTTGTGTGCACATTATAATGGGACCCAGCTTTCTCACAATATTTGTCAACCTCTGAGTTCACTCGCCCACAAATCACTACAGTTTATTAAAGAGGGGTGGTTAAAGGTAAAACAAAAAACTATTGTGGATTTTCCCCCAATAGGCCAGTTAAGCAGAAAAGATTGCATGAAACATTATTTGGTTTTACAATAATTGTTTTTAATAATTTTAGTTGAACACAAAAATTGAGTAGAGTCTACCAACTGAGCTAACTAGCCCTAATGTTGTCGGTCTCCTTTTTGTCAATATCTTTGTTCCGGGTGCCGGTCATCAGAAGCCATTCCACCATTCCAGCTGTATAAGCCAGGGATCATACCCAAGTGTCTGATACAACCTGGGAAGCAGCAGCCAGGGGATCACCTTAAGGGGGATGCAACTTTTTGATTTCAAATATCAAGTTATAAACAACAATGGAAACTGACTGGGTAAATTTTAAAATGATTTGGGGTTGAACAAAGAAAAATTGACTACAGCAGGTTTTAAACCCACGACCTCCGGTTTAATGTGGCGGCACTCTACCAACTGAGCTATCTAGCCCTGTTGGTGGTCTCCCTATTTTGTCAATATCTTTGTTCAGGGGTGCCAGTCAGAAGCCATACAACTGTTAGCTGCTGTATAGCCAGGGATTACACCCAAGTTTATGATACAGAAAAAAAAGAAGAAAAAAAAACTAGACATGATTGCATTTGTGCACAAATGCAGAGCTGTTTCATTTAATATTTTTTCAAAAAGTTTACGATACAACCTGGGAAGTGGCAGGAGTGGGATGCGACTTTTTAGGACGACCTCTACTAGGAGGGAGATTTCTAGTGTAAAGGGAGATTGCTACCAGTTTACAGATTTTTAAGAGACAGTTTCCCCTTTTTCGCCACAGAGCCCAGTCAACAGGCCTCTAGATGACGTGACGGTGGCTGTCAGGAGGGAACTTGCCCCGGCTCTCAGGAGTCTCCTTGAACATGGGATGGTTAAAGTAAGTTGGAGGTTTTTGTTTAACCCTTTCATGCACCATTTGTGGCGTGTCGTGGCCGAGTGGTCTAGTTCACCGGACCCAAGCTCCGGTGTTGTCAGCAGCAGAGTGTGGGTTCGAATCCCGGTCGTGACACTTGTGCCCTTGAGCAAGGCACTTAACCATAATTGCTTCGTAAAAAGTTGGGAAGGTAGTGCATTCTGCTCTACCAGCCAGGCTCCTAGTGGATGATACCCATACCTGCATCCTTGCAGACTGTGAAGTGGGTAACCCTGTTTTAGCCCCAGAAGTACATGTAGGTGGCAACGTGCCCCTGGTCGATAGCCCAAATCGGTTAGGTGTATCCCTCACCTTGAAGTTGCCGTCCGGCCTTGTGATGTTATGAAATTATTTCAGTGATAAATTGATCATATTGACACATTTATTCATTGTTTACTTGTTTTTTTTGTGCAAATTTTGTGGACCATTTCGTAGTTTTAACGATAACATAAACATCAGTTGGGCAAAATTCTGAAATTTTTTCGAATAACCGGAAAACAGAGGTCAAGTTTTATTCTCAGGGTTTTTTTTTTGGAGAAAAAACATTGCAAAAGGTAGCAGAAAACCCCATGATTAATGTACGCTAACTTAACAGGTCAGCAACGATGTTTCCAAGTGACTTCATTGCTTCCAAGTGACTTCATTTTAGTTAGCACTTGTGACTTGCACAGCGGGAAAACCCACCCACTGTGATTAGCGTCTGAAATACATCGTTCATTTATTTATGTTTGCGTGTCATTCTCTTTGTATACAGCACAGTGGCACCAGCAGTGCTTTGATGACACCCATAACAGCATGCTTAGCTACCCACCGAAGTGCTTCCAATCAAAAGGGCCACGCCTGGGACGTCTTCGTCAAGTATTATGACATCAAGGTAATCAACATCCCCCCCAAGCTTACCATCATTGGAAAGAGAAAGATGGGATCTTTCCAAAAATGGTATTAAATAAAATAAGGTTGCTATGTCCAATCCCTTCAAATTGGAGTGAATAGATCCAAAATGCCAAAGAGCTACGCAGCACCAGATGTATAAATGTTTTTTAAAAGGTGTTTGAGTTTACAGACCACACTGAAGTAACAGCAAATAACTTGGACTGTTATTGGCCGATTTCAATGATTTGGGGGGTTATGTGAAAGAAAATTCAATAAGTAAGACATTTTGTTATTACTTATTTTGCCGTAAAACATTATCTTCAAGGTGATAGTAGAGTTTGTAAAAATGGCCTTTGAACGAAAACTTTGTGTTGTGTAAGATTTTGTGCTTCACGCTTGAATGGTCAAGCATTTCGGTCACCAGCAGGGCCCAATTTCATAGAGCTGCTTAAGCAGAAAATATTGCTTAACAATTTTCTGCTTAGCAGAAATGAGCAGGATACCAGTCACAAATTGTACACATGACATGGTAGTTTGGCTGGTAACCTTAGTCTGTTAAGCATAATTTTGTTGTGCTGAGCTACTTTTTGTGCTTAAGCAGCTCTATGAAATTGGGCCCAGTTGTTTATGTCAACACAATTAGGTAACAAGAGGGTAAATGTGTATTTAATAGATGTTAAATTTGCATCAGGGATAAAGAATATTATTTGGTGTTACCGTACACCAATGTGTGTGTTAAGCGCTGTATACTCAGTACTTTCCCCGAGTCCTGTGAAAAAAAATCCACAGGTATATTACTCGGATGGGATTCGAACCCACGACCTTTGCCATTATAGAGCAGATGTCTTACCACTAGACCACCGAGATTGCCCAGTAGCTAGAGGCAATTCGAATCCCATATTTTAGAAGCGGCTACTGCAATGATTTAATAGATGTTCAATTTGCATTGGGGATAAAGAATATTATTTAGTTTTACCCAGAGCTGTGTATTAAGAGAGTTGCGACATAAAGGGACCAGTTTTCTTTAGTCACGTGGTTGCTAGACGCCATTTTCGGTCCAAATGCAGCACAACCCAATGGGCAGACTAGTCTGGCACCCTGTATTCTAATCGCAAGTTGTCGCAACTCTCTCAATATACGGCTCTGGTTTTACCCATATACTGATGTCTTTAAAGCACTGTATACTCATCTTGAGTCCTGTAAAGAAAAAAATGTGGTTTAAAAGAAAAGGATTCCTTTGTTTTTTGGAACCGTTCGATTGTTTTAATCCTAATACAATAAAACTAACCTGTTTCATAAAAAGTAATATCATGGTTTTCTTGATGGTTCCAGAAAGGAAAGGCCTTCGCTGCTTCCCCGGCCAGAAAATTATCTCAAGCGTTCGACATTGACATCGTTGGAGGGACGGCAATCACCGCCAAGCAAACGCTACTGGCAGCCATTGATTACGTTTGCGGATCCCACGAGCCTCTCAAGAGAAGTCGAGAAGCCCAGTTCAAGGCTTTCGTCTCGGAAGCACTCAAGTAAGAAAACCAAGATTTCATTTTCAGAAGGAATTTTCAAGCCACTGCTTAAAGGCAAAGTATATTTTTTGGTTTTTGGAACCATTCAATTTTGTTAATCCTTTATAAATGTAGATAGACACAATCAAAACTGACCTGTGAAAATTTCATTTCAAAAGGTGGTAGCATTTCTGAGATATTGCCGAAAAATCTGGAGTGGTTATGTCCACGCAGGAAGAATAATCCGTAATTGGAGTACACAATCTGAGAACATTTCATGATGAACATTTCTCAGATTTAAGTTTTTTTAAAATTCCTTTCATTGAAACCACATTCCTTATAAGGGAATCGTTTCTCAAGATGTTATACATTGTCAACAGCTGAAGTGCTTCTTACCAGCTTAGAAACTTATAAGTTTCTATGGTAATTTATTTGTTGAGGAATTGCCAAAGGTATAACGGCTTTAACGCTTTAGAGAGCATAGCGGCTGCAAGCGGCTTGAAGTAACTGTACATTATTTTTGTAACTAATAAGTTTGCGGGTACAACCATGTTTAAATCTCTTTTGGGAGGATTGTTGGTATCATCAGCAGTCAAGCATTCTGCTGAAGACGAGCAGAGTATACTGCTCGAAATGTCGAGATCACACCAGATCTTTTCAGAGCCAACACTCCTCGCAACCCAAAAGAGATTACAGATGGTTGTACCGGCAAGGTTATAGTTATAGTTACTCTGCATATTTGGGTAGACCTCAAAACCTGTCTCATCACAAGAATTGTTCTTGTTTTTGCAAGATTGAAACCCAGGGTCGGGGTTGACGTAAGTGTGCGTGCCGCTCAGAACGGAGCAAATTTGACTGAAAAGATAATTGAAAAGGCCTTTTTTATGATTAAAAAAAAAAAATTAAAAAAATTTGGGGGTTTCGTAGGGTCGGGCGATCAACAATTGTTTTTTTTTATATGTGACCTAAACTTATTTTGATTTCATTTCTATGTGCAGTGGGCAGAAGCTTGCTATATGGTGTCGTCTTTTGAGCAGGACAACATCTCTGATTGATTACTACTACTTTCCATGGAGCTACATGATGAAAACCGGTAAGCAGCCATCGAGTCGGCCCACTTTACAACGCGCAGCGCACTTTACAGGCGCATATCTCGGTGTCCATTGATTTTGTGTGTACATTCTGGTTATTTTAAGCGAGATACCACCTTTTGACAAACGCTATTTTAGGAGATACATGTACGCCCTTGGTGATGAGTTGAATTATGTGGCGTGTCGTGGTCGAGCGGTTTAGTGCATCGGACTCGAGTTCTGGTTGCTGAGTCGTCAGGGAGTGGGTTCGAATCCTGGTCATGACACTTGTGTCCTTGAGCAAGACACTTAACTATAATTGCTTCTCATCACCCAGGGGTAAATGGGTACCTGTGAGGGCAGAGATGGTTCTTGTGATTGATTTAGCTTGGTGCACTTCATACTTTGCATCACAGGCTGAATACTCCCAAGGGAGCTGAGATGGTTTAAAAAACGAATGAAATATATGGCCCAGTGACCAGGGTTAATAATTTTTGAAGGGCAATGATCATTCTTTGGAATTACGCTATATAAGAGTCGATATTATTATTAGTATAATTATCAATCACAACTGTGTCACCACTGTGCAACTCTGTATAGTTTCAAATTAACTTATGGGTGTTGTAAAGTCATGCTTTCTTTTTTCCCAACATGTGAAATTGACAGCTTTGAATTGATGTTTGTTGACATTTTTATACCTTATGAGAATTTAGGTTTGTGAGCATTGCAGATTTTTGATATGGCTTATTCAAAATTGCGTCACCATTCACCAATGTGCAATCTTTGTGTTTCAAGTTTTCAGGGTGTTAGTTATTCGTTTGTTGATGTAAAACTTGTTGACACTAAAACTAACAGTTTAAAACAATGGTTGTGTGAATTACCATACAAGATTTGTACACGTAACGACAACGGTCACGTACATAATGTAATCTAGGTCATTTTGGTTGGTAGGCCTAACAAGTTGTAACAGCTAATTCTCTTTTGTCTTATATTATTCATATTAATTATCAGGCCTTTCATTTAAATATGTTAATATTAATTGTTGTAACTTAATAACAGGAAGGGTTAGTAGCCCACATTTTAAACATGTGTGATCATATCCTCAACTTTCTGATAATTATATGATAACAGTGTAATGTACATATTGCAACTGGGTTTGATGGTGTAACAAAGTTACAATAAAACTTCCTTTTTGTATTATTTGCATCATCTGAAAAGAAAAATGTTATACCAAGATTTTTATCAGGTAGCATGCACATTTTGTAGTGGCCTGTTGGGCCAAATGAAAAAAAAATGTTTACTGGATTGCAGCAATTTCTAATAGACATTGTATGGTGGGTTAGTGTTAAGGGCTAGCCTCGGTTTAGTTATATTTGTTATAATTTTGTTTTTTTGCCACATTCCCTTTTCAAGGTTTTGACGGTGCACTGCAGATTCTGGACAAGTTAAGCGAGGTTAAGTTCAAGCTGAATGTAGACATAGCTGTTCAGCAGTTCAACAACATCAAAGACGCCTTTTGATTGGTCAGTGTTCATCTTGAAAGAATGTCATTAGTGTAACAGTATTTTTGATTGGCCTAGAGATTCAGTAAAGCATTGGGGGGCCTATATTGACAAAATATTTAAGTCAGCTGCTGTTTTCAGAGCCAAAACTATTCCCAAAAGAGATTTACACGTGGTTGTACCCCAAAAAATTACTAGTTATATTTACTTCTTATTGTCCACGCAATGCGAAGCTTCAAACATGGGGAACCTCAAACATCACTTATTTCATTCAGCCTTAAAGGGAACGTATACCATTGGTTTTTTGAACCGTTCAGTTGTTTTAATCCTATATAAATGTAGATATACAATAAAACTAACCTGTGAAAATTTCATTTCAAAAGGTGGAGCTTCAAAAGGTGGTAGCGTTTTTGATATATCGCCGAAAGTCTGGAGCGGTTATGTCCAAGCAGGAAGAATAATCTGAAATTGAAATACACAATCTGGGAAACGTATCTGACAGTAACGTTTCTCAGATTCAAATTGTTTGGGATGAAAAGTGTTATCTTGCTCCCTTAACCACATTACTTCGAAGTGAAATGATTCTCAAAATGCTTACACTATCGAAAGCTGCCGTACTTCTAACTAAGTAAGTTGGTATTGCCATTAATTTTAAGAGCGATTACCAAACGTATGTTACCGTCCCTTTAAGATTCAACAAAGTATGTGAACAATTCCTTTCTCCATGTTGAAACCCAAATCCAAAATAGCTGATTAAATGAGTGATGGACAAAAATATATAAATATATTGACAATATTAATGAAAAGGGAGATATCATACATTCAAAGCAAGAGAAAATAAGTCTAAAAGGAGCTGATCTTTAAAAAGAGCTGATACAAACAGACAATCTTTAAAATGCTCATTTAAAAAATTGAACACATTGTTGGGCTCCTGTGAAAAAGTAAGCATACAAAAAAATAATGTTAAAAAGGGCTGAAACAAACATATTTCGCAGGGTAGCGAGGTATTTTTGGTTGTAGGCTTAATAATAATATTAATAATACTGGGCTGTTATATAGGGCTTTATCACACCCCTAGGGGCGTATCAAGGCGCTCAGTATTTTTTCCTGCAAGGTATGCGAAGCTACGTTGAAGTATGAGACCTATTCCTTTATAGCACCATGTAATGGTTTACAAGGTGCTGTGGCGCAATATGATGCCGATCAAACCAGGAACACCGGGGCGAACCCCTTCTCTTTTCGATAAGTGCACTGGGTTCTTTTACGTGCATTACACAACACACGGGACCTACGGCTTTACGTCCCATCCGAGGGACAAAGCAATAATGGTTAAGTGTCTTGCTTAAGTGTCATGACTGGGACTCGAACCCACACTCTGCTGATCAGAAACACAAGAGCTTGAGTCCGGTGTTCCGCTCGACCACGACACGCCACAAAAGGCTTAAGAACTTCACGTTGCAAACCGTTCATTCTTTACACAGCTAATGCAGGATTATGGCGCTAATCCTGTAAGCTGAGAACGGTAACAGAGTGCACAGAAATCAGTAGTAAAGCAGAGGATCGAAATTTGGCGCTGATATTTATAATTTAAATTACCTTGATTCACACTGAAGTTGTATTTGGAAATCTGTATATTTGACTATTTATTTATTAAGTTTTTGCAATTTTTATTTATGTATGTTGTTATTGTTGTTGGAGGTCATTACTCTTTCCTTCACAAGGAGGGATTTGGGGGTCAAGTAAACATTTAGGGGGTGGAGCAGCAGAAAGCTGTGGCTTCATTTCCATTGACACTTTTAAAGGTATTAAACAGGATTGGGGTAAGGAAACAAAATCATCTTTGTTTTATCTTAGTATGAATACTTACCGATTATGAAGTTCATTTTAACAACATTTTTTGTGTGAAATGTTTTCCCTCTGAAATGAAGTCATATTCAAGAAAACTGTATCTGAACCCCCGAACCCCCCCCCCCCACCCCCCCAAAATATATATATGTGGTCCATTACTTGATATATGATATATAAAAAAAAGTCGCATCCCCTTAAGGTGATCCCCGGCTGCCGCTTCCCAGGTTGTATCGTATGGGTGTGATCCCTGGCTACACGGCAGTTTGCGGTTGAATGGCTTTCTGACTGGCACCCCCCGAACAAAGATATTGACAAAATAGGGAGACCGCCAACATAGGGCTAGATAGCTCAGTCCCACTCTAGTCAATTTTTCTTTGTTCAACCCAAAATCATTATATATATATATATATATATATATGATTTTGGGTTGAACAAAGAAAAATTGACTAGAGTGGGATTTGAACCAACGACCTCCGGTTTAACGTGCCGGCGCTCTACCCACTGAGCTAGCTAGCCCTATGTTGGCGGTCTCCTATTTTGTCAATATCTTTGTTCGGGGTGCCAGTCAGAAAGCCATTCAACCGCAAACTGCCGTAGCCAGGGATCACACCCATACGATACAACCTGGGAAGCGGCAGCCGGGGATCACCTTAAGGATGCGACTTTTTATATATCATATATCAAGTAATGGACCACAAGGGAAACTGACTTGGTAAATATTAAATGATTTTGGGTTGAACAAAGAAAAATTGACTAGAGTGGGATTTGAACCAACGACCTCCGGTTTAACGTGCCGGCGCTCTACCAACTGAGCTATCTAGCCCTATGTTGGCGGTCTCCCTATTTTGTCAATATCTTTGTATATATATATATATATATATACAACAGTTGATTTTGGTTGTTACAACCAAATTAAGAACAATGTGTTTACATACGGAAAATTGTGCATGGTTTGTCACTGTTTTCTCCTGACTCTTCCAACGTATTCAGGCAAAATTTTCACGGGTTTGTCATTTCACGTTACAAACCATTTGGCGCTAATCTTATTAGCAGAAAACGGTAAAAGAATGCGCAGAATATATTTAATCACACAAAACATGAACACTGCCTGCGACTTTTTTGTCAGTCCTATCAATCTTGTATAATACCTTTAAATTTGGTTTTATTTGTTCGTGCAATTTGCAAGTTTTATTTAAAAGCCTACAACTGGCCTTTTTTTGAAAAGATGGTTCAAGAGGCTCAGCTTCTCTGTCGTATCTGTGTTGCCTCAACTATAGATCGGCCCAACTATAGATGGGCCTGTACCAACTTTAGACTGGCCGATCCCAACTACAGTCGGGCTGATTCTTTAGTTGGGACGGATCATGCATAGTGCATTTTCCATTTTGATCTGAATGTCAAGGTATGTTGCTGAAACATCCTTCATTCTTGTAAAAATAAAATTGTTGTTTGGCTCAAGATGTAATGAGTTACACTCTGCATGTAGTTTTTTTTGCAGCAGAACTCACAATAAGCTGGAACGACTCAAAGGTACACACAGTTTATGTTACTTTACTTTTTCATATTGAAGTAGATTTTAGATGTAGACAAACGACAAGTGGTTGATTTTTCTAGCTTTTTCCAAAGTCGAGAAACAAAATCCCTGTCGAAAGATCTGTTGCAGGGTTCCATGGTGAATGCGCTTTTGGCCAAGCACTTCCGAATAAGTAAATTGTAAATTGGTCAGTTAAAATTTTGGCGCATAAAATGTTGTGAACCAAAAGAGACTGCAATTTAAGTTAAACAAACTTATAATAAAAAATAGCAAACATAGAATAAACAAAAGAACAGCACTGAAGATTTGTTTAGTTGTTTTACCCTTACACAGCTTTTACATACGAATGAAATAATTTTTGTAAAAATTAATTGATAAAGAAGATGAACATACTTTTAAAATATCATCATAATTATTTATGCTCTTCGCATTCCTTTTGGAGCTTTAAATGTGCATCTTTAAAATTGGATCATACAGTACTTTTCTTTTTGTCTTTCCTCATTCTTTCTGATTGAAATTAATTTAAAGTTAACCGAAGCTGCCACTTGCAGTGTATACGTAAAGTATCTTTTAAAGTCAGTCATTATTTAAGTTTGAAATGCTATCAGTACTTTTGAATTCAAAGTTTTTTTTGTCCAGCCATTCCATTCATACCGATACAATTGTTTTAAACCGATAATCTTCAACAATAATTTGTTGACAGTTAATGCTACACAAATGTGTGATTTTTTTTTTGGCCACACAAAATACCTTTCTAAAGTTAAATTCCTCATTAAAATTATTCAATATTATTTGTTTTATTCATAATTTTATTTTTGGGAATTTTTTTTTCAGATCAGAATAGTTTGGAGAGATTTGTTTTTATTTTAAAATGAACTGAATGTATGTATTAGTTGACCTGAGTCATAATACAGAGATGTCTACGGAGTTCTGGAAGTGCCATCCATATTATTGAGATCCTAAGATAATTAACTGCAGGATGATGACATCATAAACATAAGATGACGACATCCAGAGGAAATTTATCTCGGAATGACGACTACTTGAAAGTAGAATGACGTCTTCCAGTATATGTTCCATCTCGGGATGACGACACCCTGCAAGTAGGATGTCGTCTTCCCAATATAAATCATCTCGAGATGTCGCCATCTTACGTTTATGATGTCATCATCATGCAGTAAATTATCTCAGGATCTCAACATGTCGGGTGGCACTTCCAGAGCTTCGTAAGTGTGTCACTGTGCTGTGGACCATGCCTCACATTGAGCACCAAATGTGGGTTGGACCAGAGCTGTGTATTGAGAGAGTTGCGACATAGAGGGACCAGTTTTCTTCGGTCACGTGGTTGCTGGACGCCATTTTGGGTCCAAATGCAGCACAACCCAATGGGCAGACTAGTCTGACACCCTGTAATCGCCAATGCTGTTTTTTGGACACAAAATGGCTTATAATCGCAACTCTCTCAATATACGGCTCTGGTGGGGACACCATGCCTCATTTCGAGCACCAAATGCGGGTTGGACCAGAGCTATGTATTGAGGGAGTTGCGACATAGAGGGACAAGTTTTCTCTGGTCACATGGTTGCTGGCTGCCATTTCGGTCCAAATGCGGCACAACCAAATGCTCAGTCTAGTCTGGCACCCTGTGTGCGCACATGCGTTTTTGGGACAAAACATTGCTTCTAATCGCGCTGTCGCAACTCTCTGGGTTGGACCACTCCCACGGAGGTGCCTCGTGCGCCCTTATGGGTTGTTTTTTTGGTTTTGTTTTTTCGCAGTACTTTGAAATCACAGAGCATTCAGTGCTTTGTGACTGAAATATGTTGTAATTTGCATGTAAATCAATTGTTCTGTGTCGATGAAGTATTTGTCACTACCCAATTACTATCCAAACCTTGATGTTACTGTGAAAAAAAGTTAAGTTATTTTAATGTATATAACAAGTATATTTATGACTGATTACTCTGAAAATGGTATAACAAATTGAATTTTATTTAATAATTAACTACGAAATCTATTTAATTAAGAAGTACTGGTTTTCAGCTGCTCTTATTTGTAAATGACATGAAAGTTTTAAGTTGATATTTGTTTTTCTTTCACGAACAATGCAAGTAGATCCCTTGCGAATGACGTCATCACAAGGTCAACCATCGGCCTCACTGGGGTCAAAGGAAGACCTATTGTTGGTTGGCGTGGCGTAGTATGAACAACTTTCACTCTTCTCATTGTTTGACCTAAACGATGGCGGGCTATCTTTTGATTTGTTTGTGGTCGGCTCAAAATGTAAATGAAAAGGCGTGTAAACATGTAATACAAAATGGGGCACTCATTCTTTTGTGGAACTCTTTGTCTTATTGGGCAGTTCTTTTTTTCAAAAGGGTCAATTGTTTTCACTATTGTTTAAGAAAGCTTGTCAAGAGCGCTCTCAAGTGTTACATACGTATTCCTGCCATTAACTTTTCAAATCCAAGTGGCGGTATGCCGCACCTATACATCTATATTTGGGAAAATACCAAAGTGGGCCATAGACCAAGTAGCCTTTGTTTACAAAAAGAGTGACTTTGTACATTCCATGGTCTTTCTGGCAGGCGAGATACTACATGTACACTGGTCATATGGGAAATGTTACATTTTGTATCATAATTTCCACATAAAGTGAAGTTCTATAAAACTGACAGCTGAACATGTTTTGAGGTGTACCCCCTTTCCTTCATATCAAAAGTTGATAAAACTAAGACAGTGCAATCTCCATAAAATGTAAGATTTTGTTTTCTTCTATTGAGCTGTGTACAAATTGTGCTTGCAGGAAGTCCAGGCTCTGTGGCTCTCTGTCAACATGTGGCGTTACAGGTTACATGGTTTGTATAGCCCTTGTAGATTCGGCTCACTTATAAACTGAAAGCCAAAAGTGCAAAGTCTTCGTTATTTAGCAAAGTTACATTCAATATATTGATGAGGTCAGGCGAGTTATCGGCAACAGGTCACTCTTTGGAGAGTGTCAAGCACATAGTATACAGTAAGTTAAAGTAAGGCCCTATTGTAATTTTAAAACTATTTATGAGATAAACAGAGTCATTGTCTCATTTCCTTTGGAAATTACCGCATTCCAAATTCTTCCATTGATATTTGATCACAAAGTGCAATATTTGAATAACTAGGGGTATTTAAGCTGTATATGATAACTACTTGAATTTTAAGGTAGTAGTATAGTGCAAGTTAAAGAATAAAATTGTATTTTTCTGTGTCGGAATAAAGTTTGTGTTCGAGCAAATCAGTTGGTGTTGTAAGTAGTAATTTATTTTGTCTGTATTATTTGTTGAGTACAAATACGCACGCCACAAAAAAACAAAAGCAACAAACACTATCCTGTTTTGCACAGGTAAGACACTCAAACCACCAGTCTACATCACTCTACTCACCTGTAGAGCGAATACTATTTTGCATTATCCCTATGCCGGCAGGCAATTTGCTTAGAATTTCACACACACACACAAGTGTGTAAACACCTGCAACCGGGGACCTCTTATTGTCCCTCTTTTGTTTGTACTTTTAAGCAACAGCTCCCATTGGTTTTGTACACGTTCTCCAACTGGGGACCTTTCCCCAACCGGGAACCGTATTGTCCTCTTTTGTTATACTTATAGGTCCTCGGTTTTAATGTGTTTACCTACCCACGCACCCACACACACACGTTTGTGAATCCCGCTAATCGAGGACTTCTCTTTGTTCTCCCATTGTTTGGACACAAATTTAAGCGACGTCCCCATTGGGTTTGTACACGAAAACGAAGCGAGGACGTCCTGGCTCTGTCAAACACCCGGATCCCTTTTGTTAAAGGCAGTGGACACTATTGGTAATTACTCAAAATAATTATTAGCACAAAACCTTACTTGGTATCAAGTAATGGGGAGAGGTTGGTAGTATAAAACATTGTGAGAAACGGCTCCCTCTGAAGTGGAGTAGTTTTCGAGAAAGAAGTAATTTTCCACGAATTTGATTTCGAGACCTCAAGTTTAGAACTTGAGGTCTCGAAATCAAGCATCTGAAAGCACACAACTTCGTGTGACAAGGGTGTTTTTTCTTTCATAGTTATCTTGCAACTCCGACGACCGATCGAGCTCAAATTTTCACAGGTTTGTTATTTTATGCATATGTTGAGATACACTAAGTGAGAAGACTGGTCTTTGACAATTACCAATAGTGTACACTGTCTTTAAAGTCCTCGGTTGCAATGGATAGACACGCTCACACACATCTCTGTGTTGCAGTCACTCTGTGGACATTCCTTTGTTTTGTTTTGTATACTTCAAGAAACTTCAACACTGTAAAAAACAATGTGTGGACGTGTGTAAGTCCACATAGTGTTTCAAGTCCCTACATTATTATGTGGACCTCTTTTGTTTTCAGGTCCACACCTACTGTCCTGCGTGCCATGCTAGCGTCCTCCTTTTTCTCTTAGCTGCAGGGGTAACATTGTTATGTTCAAGCTCCTTGAGTTGTCGTCTTTTCTACCTGGTTTCTTTGAGAGTTGCTATAGTTTGAATAATAAATGAAGTTAAGAATACATAGAGTTGAGTTTGGTTATTCTTCATAGTGTTTTGAAGTGAACAAAGAGTAATTCGTGTAAGTTAGTGAGGACCGGGTCTGTCGTAACTGGACGTACCTCAATTCATCCGGGACAACTCAAGCCCTCGGGGGTCTCTGGCTACTTGCACCGGTGTTGGTCCGTGTCAGCAGTCAGCAGTCCCTGGCCAAGCACCCGCAGCTACTGGGGCTGGTGGTTCCGTTTGTTCGGTAGGGGACACTTCCCGTTTCCTTTCCTCGATCACTGTACACGGGACCTCCCAGTGGAAGGCTAAATGCCCCGGCAAGGCAAAGAAAACGTCCTGTGATGGGGCCATGCCCAAGGGAGGGTGATCGACCAAGTGTGACTCCAGTATGGAGCTCTCCGTGCCCGCCCCCAAGTCCTGTCCACGGGGCAGCTGCAGTCAGAGGAACTTCCCCTCCAAGGCTCAGTGCACCCGCAGACCAATCCGGTATTAAGGTAGAACCACGGTGGCCAGGGATGGGATATTGTACGTCCTACCCAAAACGTCCATCGTTCAAGAGAAAGTCGAGCCCAACACCGAAGACCGCCAATGTCTTTTCCATAATGCCCTTGGATCGAATATGTGTCGATCGCATGAACGATATTATGGGGGCTGGCAAGTGGAGTGTTTTCTCTAAAAGGGAAGAAAAATACCGCTTTCCCACAGAAGTCCTTGATCAATTTGTTTGTAACTCCGACCCTACCTGACTCCACAAATGACAAACTCGTTGCGGACAAAAGGACTGCGTCATCCAAACTTCCGTTTGCTGACAAGTCCCGCAGTAAGCTGGTAGAGGTCGTCAAAAAAATGGAATCGACGTAGTCACGCTATGGCATGCAGTCGACTTCAGCTGACCATGCAGACATGATAGTGGCAGCCCTTCATTGCCTTGACCAAGGCCTACGCACCGTCCTCGATCAGTATGCAAGGATCTCGACCCTGGTGAAATTGCACCCTCCCACGTCAGGGGCCCAGACTTGTTTGCGGGAAAGTTGCAGGAATCGATGGAATATTAGAAGCCAAGCAACTGAAAGCCGCTGACAAAATCAATGCCATGGGTCGACCACAGAAACGGGCTTCTTTCATGATCACGACGTCAAACCATAGAGAAAGTCACCCATAGAAATCTATCGACATGGTGGGCCCACTACACGCTGACATAATTTTTTTTAAGAGAGGTTACTGATCAATGGCATTAACTTGAAGTTAAAATTTCCCCGAAGTAGGCGAATATAAGGTGGAGATAATAGATGCAGCCCTGTATATTCGCAACAGTCTGTCCACATGTAACTCTGTCGCATGCTAAAGCCTTGGAAAGCACGACAGCAAAGTATCCAATTCGTCGTGTGGCCGTGAAAACTTTCACTATCCCCCCAAGGTAACCAGTCAAAAGTGGTGGCGTGTGTTGGAAACAATGCATTTAACGGCGACTATGCCAAAAAACCTTTCACTTTCCAGCACTACCGTCTGAATTTTCTAGGCCTTTACGTAGATAACGACCAAGCACGATGGCGCTCATTACAGCCGAAACTTGAAGGAGAAGACAAACATTTTATGCTGGCTTATCAGACACTATTTTCGGTATAAATATTCCCTGTTTCAAGATACGGGCAATCAAATATCGCGCAGTGATTACGACGGTGGATACGCCTTGTATGCATTTGACTTAACTCCCAACCTTTCGACAGGGTCTCAACTTAATCTTGTGAAGCGTGGTAACCTTCGGCTGGAAATACAGTTTGCCCAACCATTGACTACAACCGTCAACGTGATAGTTTTCATCGAATTTGAATCCATTATCGAATTCGACGGGCCGAAACGTGTTAATCGATTATTCAAGCTAATATGGATGCAACTCTATTACTACGTGTTTTGAATAAGGATATAATAACCAGTCCGTATGTAGGGGGTATTTTTCCAGGACAAACTTCCTTCAGTTCAGAGCTATCTGACATTACCCATAGCAAACACGGACAAAATGGGCTTCCCGGGCAACACTGGGTTGCAATGTATTTCTCTAAATCAGGGGATTGGGAATCTTTTTGATTCTTACGGAGAGGGTCCTCGCGTTTATGGCCCCTCGTGTTTATGGCCCCTATTTTTACAAACATTTGACTGACAATGACAATCAATGGACGCATAATAAGATGGGCTCAATGATACAGCCGTATATCGCCAATATTGCCTATTCTATTGTTTTCATCGATGTAGAAATATAAGTATAAAGAAATATTGTGACATCGTTCACCGACGATAAACTGACGATTGATTTATCCGTCCACGATCATATACAAACCTATGATGTTAATGTTCCCATTTTTGCCTATGAGGTTATTTGCAAACAGATTTGTGTTCAGAAACAAAAAGTTAAAAAGATACACCTATCATTTGAAGTCAATTAATTGTTGTTATTGTGTAAAACATATGGATGGACCTATAGGTAAATATAAATAAAACAAACCAGAGAACCACGTATTGCAGTTTCACAATGATTACAATTATTGGTTCATCTTCCATTTAAATATATGTATTTGTAATGTCTATGACTACAATTGTCCACTATAAGAATGATATATTTTACGCTTTAAATAAAACAATCGTGTCACATAAATCACACTTTCGGAGTATTTTACATAACAACCTTTATCATTAAGGTTGCATGCATAAAACTTTAGCCGTTTGTTTTTTGAGGTGGACTTTATCTCTTCTATTCGGTGACTATACATGTATGTGCAAACACACAACACTAATCCTTCTGATCTTAAGCTAAAACTAATCGGAGGTAAACTTTAGTAAATATTGTTCACATAATAGGATTTAGTACAATCAAAGTCATGGACCATTGAATTTCTTTACACAAGAAGATTTAGTACAATAAAATAGTTTTATTGTACGTACATAGATTTGTCACTTTCTAAGTTTTCAGATTACTGCATTTTTCACTTAACACCATTGTGAAGGATATAGAGTCGTGACTTTTTGCATTTCAATTGTTTTGGCATATTACTGTGTAACTTCTAAGTTTTTGTAAGACTGTATGTCAGTTGGGAATTTTTGAGTAACAATTATACATTTTGTCCATAGAGTGGTTTGACAAATTTTGAATTAGAGTGCCCTTTCTGAAACCTGTATGTGTGCAGACTGGTTTTGTATTGGTCAATGATTTAAGTCTCATTATTGTATTGTAAAAAGTTAAACTTTTGTGCGTACATTTCTAGTATTCCAACGATGTCTGTGCCAGACAATATTTCAAAGTCAAACATTGCTTTAGCTAAAACCATTGTGAGTGCCTTCACAGTTTTGTTTACGTGAAGAGAATGAAGAATCATGTCTTGTTTCTACGGATGTGATCGATAGCATCAAAGCTTTATTAGGTGCTATTTTGGGTTTTTTATATTTTCAAGTGGTTTGAAATTTTGAATGCAGACATGATTGATAAAATAATTGCAGTCACCTGACCCAGTTTACTTTTTCTTCTGCGATTTCTCGTATGAAAGGTGTATTTTTTGAGGAGGCTGAGCCTCTTTGGCTCTTTGTTAGTAAGCAAGTTGTTCTTGAAGCTGCTAGTTTTTGTAATAAAGAGTTGGCAGGAGAATTTGCTGTTTCTCCTACTGTGAGTGTTTTTAGTGTGTTTTTAGTGATAGCCACCATGTCAGCATCAACAGCCACTCATTTGGTTTGCCAGATGGCAAAGCAAAGGAGAAAGTGGGGAAGTTTCTCTTTTATTTAGGGGTTGCAATTTATTCTCAAATGTGTGTACCTGTTTGTGCAGTATTGGTGACTTTGGGCAGGCCCGCAGAATATATTTTATCTGGGGCAAGTGGCTAAATGCCAGTACTTAACTTGTGAATTGTATTAACAGAGGAATCCCGCATACTACCGTTGTCAGCTCAAGCTGCCTCTGCTCCAACTAAATATTGGTGCCAACTCTTCATGCAAGAGTTTGGATGTTTTTTTCCGTGCCATCAGTTATTAACTCCTTTTTTCTTGTTCCTTTTTTCCAACTTTTGGATATTGAAACTTGTTGTCATTCATATGTTGTGGAAAAGTTTGCCCGTTGTGTTTTATTGTACAAATATCACAGGCCATTTAAAATTTCTTACATGTCTGTTTAACCGGTATGATAGTACCCCTCTAAATTTTGACTGCCTTCGTCCGTAGCCTTACGTCACTACTTGCATAAGTATTCAACACATGTAAATTATCCTCAATTCAAATCACACACCGTTGGCGGCGTACTCTAGGTTTGCCGTTATTCACATTCTTGTAGAAGACGAGTGTTCTTGTATATTTTTCCTCAATCTTCTAAACTTGCAGGTAAAGAATTTCTCTTTTTATATACTATGTTTGTAATTGTATTTCGTTTATTTATACATAGACGTCAGCACATGCAACGTAGATTTACCTTGTATTTTTTAAGATTTATCTTTACATAGGCGTGATTAGTTACGTCTAACGAAATCTTAAATTGCATTTACGATGTCTTGAACATCGAAAGTCAAGTATTTTCAAGATAGCGGCCGTCAGCAAGCTTTTGGCAGGAACATTTGCGCCATCTTATTTTCTTTGTTAAGTGCCTTAAGCAAACCCCTACTTTTTAGTGTAATAATAATAATATCGAAGTCTTATATAGCGCACGTATCTACCAAACAAGGTACTCAAGGCGCTTAGTATAATATACTTTAAACAGAAAGATGGGTTATTGAAGTTATGAATTATGAGACCCAATTATGTAGCACCGTATAATGTTTTTTACAAGGTGCTACGGCGCATTCAGCAGCCACAACCAGGAACACCGGGGCGAACGCCTTCTCTTTTCGATAAGTGCACTGGGTTCTTTTACATGCGTTACACAACACATGGGACCAACGAATTTACGTCCCATCCGAAGGATGAAGCAATGGTTAAGTGTCTTGCTTAAGGACACAAGTGTCACGGCTGGGGATTCGAACCCACACTCTGCTGAGCAGAAACACCAGAGTTTGAGTTCGGTGCTCTTAACCGCTCTGCCACGACACTTCCGCAATTTAAACACAATTCGTTTATAAAATCTAGCAACGCTGTAGTCTATGCTTGTTATTTTATATTAAGTCATTAGCATTCTGGTAGAAGACAACTCAGCTTGTAAATTGTTCATCCTTATTCGATACTTACAGTTGCAGATTTGCTCAATAAATTATATGCCACTACAGAGTACAACGAAAAGCGATTTCTATTTCTCAATATTTATGACTCAAACCCAACAAGGATCACATAATTATTGACTTTAGGATCTCTGTAATATCATGTGCCTGATGTTTTTCAGGTTTATTATTAAGTTTGGTTCAAATTGTTGTAAATGGGTATAAGAGAGGATGTTGAGTAAAGGACAACAGAAAACTTTTCTCATTATTTTACCATCATTCATTTGTACACCGGCTAACTTACGGGTTAGTACAAACAATGGTTGCATGAGTTTCCTCAGTTAATGCTGGTTACATGGGCTGTCGTTGACATCAGCGGTTTTGGGAAATCGTGGCAAATCTTGGCAAATCTAATGTTTTTTTCCGTCAATTATCATCATAAATCACACTTACTTCCGTAAACCAAGCTATGCATCCAATTACCCTGGTAATTTTGGCATGAACGTCGTTGTGATTTTAGTGATTGATATTTCAATCAATCTGTTTTCCTCGTCTACACTGTCAAGCTGTCATGAACATATCAAAAGAAGACAACATTAATAACACAACAAAAGTTGCTTACAGCTTCAATTAGACAAAGTACTGGATCAGTAATTAAATTAAAAAGTTTTAATTCGAATGTTCACTGATTATAAACTTCATACCAGTGCCAATCCTCCAGAAAAATGTTTCAAACTGAATTAGTGACGAGTAAATGGCATTTATAAAGATCCTCAATTTAACCATCTTTTTTTTTTTTTTTTGCGGTAACTGAAATAAGCCAACATTTTACAGGCACAAATACTTAAACAAAAACAGTTTTGGTTGTGGACACATAACATCACGAGTGTACTACCATTTGCCCAATGCGTTAAGTTTCATCTTTTTTCACATTAAAAATCAATGTACAATGGATCATACAAAAAAATGATCAGTAACTTCTTTCTTGTTCTTTCTTGTTTTTTGTTTGTTATGTAGTAAATTGTTGGTTTGTGCCCCTGTGTCGATACAGTTTTAAGTTTTATTTTGTGTAAAATATTGTAATTCTTTCAGCATAATTTGTAATCCTGCAATTTCTTAAAATATATATTAACGGTTATCAGTATGCTCGACAAAGCAAATTTCCATTTGATGGACACTTAATGAATTGAATTGAATTGAATACTCGCGTGACTTGCAATTGAAGTTCAAATTTTACTAAAAAAATAACCATTTGCCTCTCGTTTTTCTCGGTAGTACCCGGTATCGGACCGACAAATGTAAACAGATTAGTTGAATGATATTCCATATCATCTTACCGACAAATCTACATTTTCTCGAAACAAACAACAGTTAACCAATGACGTAACTTCCCTTTCATAATAGCATATAATTATTTCCTCATGAAAGTCAATCATCAGATACAACCTCCAAGCAAACCGACTTATCCGGAAAGTGGTATCGAAAATTATCAGAATTGATTATACAACCGCATTTTCCCATTCAAAACAATAATACATCAAACAAAAGTTCCAATTGCTTTCTCAACATATCCGACAGAGTAAAAAGGAATACGGGAAAAAGGTGGAGGACAAATTTCGTCAGGGTGACCCTAAAAGTGCTTGGCAGGGCATTAAAACTATTACCGGATGTGGGAAAAAAAAAGAACCCAGTCATTCCACCAGGCGGTATATCAACATTCCTGAGTGATCTAAATAAATTTTATGCCAGATTTGATAACAATGACTTTACTGATGTTAATTGTGATCTACGTGAAACTCTAAAAAATCACATTACCGAGGACGAGAAAATTTTAGTTGATATTGCTGCTGTTGAAAAGTCACTGGAAGGATTAAAAACTAACAAGTCTGCAGGGCCAGACAGACTTGGCGGTAAAGGTTTTGAAATCCTGTTTCAAAGAACTTTCTCCTGTTGGGGGGCCAAATTACGTAATACTTTATCCAATGACAAGATCACTACTACAGTATATAGTAGGTTTGGAAATCTTACTACACCCAGGGTATATAGCTATATAAACCAATGGAGGTCTCATGCACCACTTACTTGGTAAGTGTAAGAAACCTAGGGGAATACAGGTGTTTCTCAATCGTCTTTCATAAGGCCTATAATAAGCCCAACACACTGAGATCTTTATTGGCAAAGAAAATGTGTAACAACCCTGCTCCACTTCCCCTACCTTCAGGAAACACAACGCCCCGCCCCCACCCCCCCCCCCCCCACATGTGGATGTAGTGTACTGTCTACCCTTACAAAAAAAACAACTCACCTGTCAAACAAGTCTCACACAGGCTTCCTCTGATAGCTACAAGCTGCTCTGGATAAGGGTGATTGATGATTGTTATCAAACAAGGCTGGCAATCCACTTGTGTGGGATTTGCCAAGATTTATGTGTACAAACCAATGGCAGCCCTGCCGACCACAGGATTTGTAATGAGATTTCCAAGGTGAATGAACTAACCCTGTACAAATAGCAACTGCCATATATGTTTCTGCATGGTATGATGGTGGACTGCCCAAAAGATTGACTTTTTAAAAATTTCCTGGGCGGAATTAAGTGAAAAAAATCAAAAAAATGAAAAAACACACTACAGACTGGTGCATAGCTCGGTTTCTTGAGGGTTTTAAGGGACCTTTTTCAGTGGTCTTTAAACACGTTCACAGTTCCTAAAATATGGAAGACTTCAGATGTCATTCCTGTTGCTAAAACTTGTAAACATAGCGTGCTAAATGATTACAGACCTGTGGCTCTTACGGCCATTGTAATGAAGTGCTTTGAACGGATTGTTAAAAATTTCATTGTTAAGCAAACAACATCTTTCATTGATCCCTTGCAGTTTGCCTACAGTACAGAGCGTAGCGTTGAAGATGCCATCCTTACAATGTTGCATGGCATTTACAGCCATCTCGATCGTTCTAAAGCGTATGCCAGGACCTTATTCGTAGATTTTTCGTCGGCGTTTAATTTGATCCAGCCTCATATTCTGTTAGGCAAGCTGAGAGGGATGAATGTAAACCCACACTTGATTTTATGGATTAATGATTTTTTGACTAATAGATCTCAGAGAGTTAGAATTATGCAGTCAGTATCTGATAGTGTTATTACCAATACAGGAGCCCCGCAGGGATGTGTTTATCCCCATTACTCTTCACACTTTATACAAGTGATCTCAGATGCAGTAATGACACGTGCTCTATAGTTAAATATGCAGACGACACTTCATTAACAGGTTTCATTACTCAAGAGGATGAGACGGGCGATGAAATTAGCAAGTTTATTCAGTGGTGCAGAGACAATTTTCTGGCCTTGAATGCACAACAAATTAAGGAAATTGTCTTTGATTTCCGGAAAAACAGGGAAAAGATCAACCCTGTGAACATTAATGGTATTGATATTGAAATTGTCACTGAACATAAGTACCTAGGGACTTATATTGATAGCCATTTAAACTGGGATGTAAATACTCAAAAATTATGTTCTAAGGCAAATCAGCGAATTTATTTTCTGAGGAAACTCAAGTTATTTAACATTGACCGTGATATAATCAGGATGTTTTACCAAAGCGTCATTCAGTCCGTTATTGTATTCTCTTGCATTGCATGGGTTAATGGTCTGTGTTAGTAATCTAAATAAAATCAACAGAATCACTAAAACTGCTAGTAAGATCGTTGGTACTACTGTTAAAGACTTGAGTTCAATCTACGTGGCAGCTCTTATGACTAAACTAAAAAAATACAACTTGATAATTCCCACCCACTTCATTCACTCTTAGTTTTTAATAAGTCGGGTAGATTACGACAGCTCAAATCAAACACTAACCGTCATCGCCTTTCTTTCGTACCAAGCGCAATTTCTTGTTTTAACAACAGTTTCACTAGATGACCTCACTCTATCCCTTACCCCTTCCGTTTTGTGTTTTAGTCTTCATTAGTCATTAATAATAATGATAATGATTGTAACTTGTTCTTATATGGTGCCATTGTGTAGTGACGTGTCGGTGTGCTTTACACCGGTGCTCTGGTTGTTGGCCAGTGACATTCCTTTTTAGGTGTTCGTGCAATACAAGCACGAACACCTCTTTGTTTTTGTTCTGTTTTTTTTTAGGTGTTCGTGCAATATGAGCACGAACACCTCTTGTTATTGTTCTGTTCTTTAGGTGTTCGTGCAATATGAGCACGAACACCTCTTTGTTTTTGTTCTTTTTTTTTTAGGTGTTCGTGCAATATGAGCACGAACACCTCTTGTTATTGTTCTGTTTTTTTGGTTTTGTTTAGGTGTTCGGCTAACAGCCGAACAACTATTGTTATTGTTATGTTTTTTAGGTGTTCGGCTAACAGCCGAACAACTATTGTTATTGTTAGGTGTTCGTGCAATATGAGCACGAACACCTCTTGATTTTTAGGTGTTCGTGCAATATGAGCACGAACACCTCTTGATTTTGTTCTGTTTTTTTGTTCGTCTCCATCTTCTTCTTCTTCTTCCCTAGAACTCTTCTCTAGAGCATAACTCAAGATTGAAATTGAATTGAACATTGAAACTCATCAGACAATTGAACCTCAATATGAAGACGGCACAGTTTTCATAACGTCATGATGACATCATCAGGTGTCGAATTACAAGGTTTTTAAAGTTGAAAAATGACCATTTGGTATTTGCTGTATCTCATTAAATATGAAAGCTATGATGTTCCTAATTGGGCATGTGATAAATCAAGACTGGGGCTACATTTCAAAAGTTAACGTCAAAATCGTATGACCTTTTCTTCGAGGTCATGCCCCTAGGTCAAAGTTTTCCTTTGTTTTTTTTCTTGAAAAACATCATTTTCGGGCTTGTCTACGGCATAACTCAAGATTGAAATGGAATTTTACATTGAAACTCATCAGACATTTGAACCTAAATATCAAGACGACACAAACTTGATGATGGCATGATGACGTCATCAGGTATTGAATTACAATGAATCAAAGTTTAATATTTGTAAACAAATCATAACTCTTGAACCACATATTGGATTTTTACAATCTATACATCATCGGATAGGTCGTTAAACGTTCAACAAACGCTACACAAAGTATGACCCTATTTGACCTTGACTTCCGGTTGAAACCGGAAGTTGAAAATTTCACGAAATTCTTATCTCAAAAACCACGTATTTTTTTATCAAAGTTTTTGCATCAGGTGATAGATGATTGAGCCTGCTCAAACTTTTGCACAGACATGACAACATTTTGACATTTACATCTGGTCAAAACCGGACGTTGAAGCCAACGTTGGTTAAAGCGCACGTGTCTCTTGACGTGACTCACGTTGTCAACGCACGACGGCACGACAGTGTATTAACACATGTACACACGCTGAACCAGGCACGAGTTTACATTGTGTATAGTCTTGGTTCCAAGACGCTCCTGTTGAAGACTAATGTATGTACCGTACAGCTACATGTAGGAATACATTTGGCGTGGCTGTGCAATATACAAAGAAACAACGAGCGAACAATTCAATATTTGAAAATGTCGTAACTCCTGAACCACACATTGGATATTTACAAACCATGCATCATCTGAAAGGTCTTTTTAAACTTAACACGCGCTACACAAAGTGTGACCCTGTTTGACCTTCAATTCCGGTTCAAACCGGAAGTTGAAATTTAATATTTAAAAATATCTTAACTTCTGAACAACTCATTCGATTTTTACAATCTATTCATAATTGGGACAGTATGTAACAACTTTAAAAAAACAATATACAGAATGTGACCCCAATTGACCTTTACTTCCTGTTCAAACCGGAAGATGAAATTTAATATTTGAAAAAATCAGAACTCCTGAACCACACATTGGATTTTTATCATCTATACATCATCGGAAAGGGTTCCAAAGATTTAAGAAACGCTACACACTGTGACCTCGTTTGACCTTGACTTCCTGTTCAAACCGGAAAGTGAAAGTTAATGTATCAACAAATTGTAACTTCTAAACAACACATTGGATTTTTACAATCGATACATTATTGGGAAAGTATGTAACAACTTAAGGAACAATACACAGAATGTGACCTCATTTGACCTTGACTTCCCGTTCAAACCGGAAGATGAAATTTAATACTTGAAAAAAACATAACTCCTGTATTACATATTGGATTTTTATCATCTATACATCATCAGAAAGGGCTCCAAAGATTTAAGAAACGCTACACACTGTGACCTCATTTGACCTTGACTTCCAGTTTAAACCGGAAAGTGAAAGTTAATGTTTCAACAAATCGTTGGAGGTTTACAATCCATACATTATCTAAACGTCTTCATAAACTAAACACGCGCTACACAAAATGTAACCCATATTTGACCTTGACTTCCGGTCCAAACTGGAAGTTGATGTTTAACTTTTTGAAAAAATAATAACTACTGGACCAGGCATTGGATTGATAAGGTTAAATGTTGTGACCTATTCATTCAATCACTCCCCACGAGCACCTTGTTTTTGTGACATGACAAAAACTGAAGCTCTAGTTGTTTTTTTTCTTCTTCATCTTCTTCTTCCGGGCAACTCTTCTCACCAACAGAACTCAAAATGGAAATTTAATTGAACCTTGAAACTTGGCATATACTTGAACCTTAACATGAGCACGGCACTTGCACAATTTCGTCATGATGACGTCATCAGGTGTTGAATTACAACGTTTTTAAAGTTGAAAAATGACCATTTGGTATTTGCTGTATCTCATTGAATATGAAAGCTATGATGTTCATAATTGAACATGTGATTGATCAAGACTGGGGCTACATTTAAAAAGTTAACGTCAAAATCGTATGACCTTTTCTTCAAGGTCATGCCCTAGGTCAAAATTTGCCTTTGTTTTTTTCTTGAAAAACATCATTTTCGGGCTTATCTACGGCATAACTCAAGATTGAAATTGAATTTTACATTGAAACACATCAGACATTTGAACCTAAATATCAAGACGACACAAACTTGATGATGTCATGATGACGTCATCAGGTATTGAATTACAATGAATCAAAGTTTAATATTTGAAAAAAAATTATAACTCATGAACGACATGTTGGATTTTTACAATCTATACATCATCGGAAAGTTCGTTAAAGGTTCAACAGACGCTACACAGAAAGTGACCCCATTTGATCTTGCCTTCCGGTTCAACCCGGAAATTTAAAATTTCATAAAATTCGTATCTAAAAAACTATTTATCATTTCAGCATAATTTTTGCATCAGGTTGTAGAACGTTGAGCCTGCTCAAACTTTTGCACAGAAATAACAACATTTTGACATTCACATCTTGTCTTATGACCACCGGCATTAAAGCGCACGTTTGTGTTGATCGACCCACTATGATAATGCGAGATAGTGTAATAGCACGTGTACAGATACATGTACATTGAACGTGTAGTTCAGTTTACATCAACTACATGTAGGAATACATTTAGCATCGCTGCATGTTACCTTGTATATTGCACACCCCGGCATAAAGATAATCCATGTAATACTTGAAAAATTCGTAACTCCTGAACCACACATTGAATTTTTACAATCTATACATCATCTGAAAGGTCTTTATAAAACCTAACATACGCTACACTAATTTTGACCCCTTTTGACCCTGACTTCCGGTTCAAAGCGGAAGTTGAAATTTAATGTTTCAAAATTCATAATTCCTGAACCACACAATGGATTTTTACAATCTATACATCATTGGACAAGTATGTAACAACTTAACAAACGTTATACAGAATGTGACCTCAATTGACCTTTACTTCCTGTTCAAACCGGAAGATGAAATTTAATATTTGAAAAAATCAGAACTCCTGAACCACACATTGGATTTTTATCATCTATAGGCCTAAATCATCAGAAAGGGCTCCAAAGATTTAAGAAACGCTACACACTGTGACCTCATTTGACCTTGACTTCCGGTTCAAACCGGAAAGTGAAAGTTAATGTTTCAACAAATTGTTGGAGGTTTACAATCCAAACATCATCTAAAACGTCTTCATAAACTAAACGCGCTACACAAAATGTGACCCCTATTTGACCTTGACTTCCGGTCCAAACCGGAAGTTGATGTTAAATTTTTTGAAAAATTCATAACTCCTGGACCGGGCATTGGATTGATAAGGTAGAATGTTTATTCATTCAATCACTCGCCACGAACGCCTTGTTTTTGTCGCATGACAAAAACTGAATTACTAGTTTCTTCTTCTTCTTCTTCCAGCGAACTCTTCTCTGGATAATAACTCAAGATTGAAACTGAATTGAACCTTGAAACTCATCAGACAATTGAACCTCAATACTAAGACGGCACAGTTGTCATTACGTCATGATGACGTCATCAGGTGTCGAATTACAAGGTTTTTAAAGTTGAAAAATGACCTTTTGCTTTTTGCTGTATCTTTACGAATATAAAAACTATGATGTTCATACTTGGGCAGGTGATAGATCAAGACTGGGGCAACATTCGAAAAGATAACGCCAAAATCGTATGACCTTAACTTCCGGGTCGTTACCCTGGGTCGAAGTTCGCCTTTGTTTTGTTTTCCTTCAAAAAACTACTTTCGAACATAACTCAAGATTGAAACTGAATTGAACCTTGAAACTCATCAGACAATTGAACCTCAATACGAAGACGGCGCAGTTGTCATTACGTCATGATGACGTCATCAGGTGTCAAATTACAAGTTTTTTAAAGTTGAAAAATGACCATTTGGTATTTGCTGTATCTCATTGAATATGAAAGCTATGATGTTCATAATTGAACATGTGATTGATCAAGACTGGGGCTACATTTAAAAAGTTAACGTCAAAATCGTATGACCTTTTCTTCAAGGTCATGCCCTAGATCAAAATTTGCCTTTGTTTTTTTCTTGAAAAACATCATTTTCGGGCTTATCTACGGCATAACTCAAGATTGAAATTGAATTTTACATTGAAACACATCAGACATTTGAACCTAAATATCAAGACGACACAAACTTGATGATGTCATGATGACGTCATCAGGTATTGAATTACAATGAATCAAAGTTTAATATTTGAAAAAAATTATAACTCATGAACGACATGTTGGATTTTTACAATCTATACATCATCGGAAAGTTCGTTAAAGGTTCAACAAATGCTACACAGGCAGTGACCCCATTTGACCTTGCCTTCCGGTGAAAGTTAATGTTTCAACAATACGTTGGAGGTTTACAATCAATACATCATCTAAAACGTCTTCATAAACTAAACACGCGCAACACAAAATGTGACCCCTATTTGACCTTTACTTCCGGTCAAAAACGGAAGTTGATGTTTAATTTTTGAAAAATTCATAACTCCTGAACCAGGAACTGGATTGATAAGGTATAATGACCTATTCATTCAATCACTCATCACGAACACCGTGTTTTTGTAGTAAACAAAAACTCAAGGTCTAGTCTTCTCCATCTTCTTCTTCCCTGGAACTCTTCTCTAGAAGATAACTCAAGATTAAAATTGAATTGTACAATGAAACTCATCAGACAATTGAACCTCGATGTGAAGACGGCACAAAGTTAAAAGTTGAAAAATGACCATTTGGTATTCGCTGTATTTCATTGAATTTAAAAGCTATGATGTTTATTGTTGGGCATGTGATAGATCAAGACTGGGGCTACATTTCAAAAGTTAACGTCAAAATCGTATGACCTTTTCTTCAAGGTCATGCCCCTAGGTCAAAGTTTGCCTTTGTTTTTTTTCTTGAAAAACATTATTTTCGGGCTTATTTGCAGCATAACTCAAGATTGAAATTGAATTTTACATTGAAACTCTTCAGACATTTGTACCTAAATGTCAAGACGACACAAACTTGATGATGTCATGATGACGTTATCAGGTATTGAATTACAATGAATCAAAGTTTAATATTTGTAAACAAATCATAACTCTTGAACCACATGTTGGATTTTTACAATCTATACATCATCGGATAGGTTGTTAAGAGTTCAACAAACGTTACACAAAGCATGACCCCATTTGACCTTGACTTCCGGTTGAAACCGGAAGTTGAAAATTTCACAAAATTTGTATTTCAAAAACCACGTATTTCTTTATTAGTTTTTTTGCATCAGGTGATAGATGATTGAGCCTGCTCAAACTTTTGTCTGTAAAAAGATCTTAATATCTGTAAAAAGATCATAACTCATGAACCACATGTTGGAATTTTACAATCTATACATCATCGGATTGGTCGTTAAGAGTTCAACAAACGCTACACAAAGCACGACCCATTTGACCTTAACTTCCGGTTCAAACCGGAAGTTGAAAGTTTCACAAAATTCGTATTTCAAAAACCACGTATTTCTTTATTATTTGTTTTGCATCAGGTGATAGATAATTGAGCCTGCTCAAACTTTTGCACACAAATGACAACATTTTGACTTTTACATCTGGTCAAAACCGGACGTTAAAGCCAACGTTGGTTAAAGCGCACGTGTCTCTTGACGTGACTCACGTTGACAACGCACGACGGCACGACAGTGTATTAGCACATGTAGGCCCTGCGCACACGCTGAACCAGTAGCACGTGTAGTGAGTTTACATTGTGTATAGTCTTGGTTCCAAGACGCTCAAGTTGAAGACTTATGTACGTACTGTACAGCTACATGTATGAATACATTTGGCGTGACTGTGCATTATACAAAGAAACAACAAGCGAAAAATTCAATATTTGAAAATGTCATAACTCCTGAAGCACACATTGGATATTTACAATCCATACATCACCTGAAAGGTCTTAATACACTTAACACGCGCTACACAAATTGTGACCCTGTTTGACCTTGAATTTTGGTTCAAACCGGAAAGAGAAATTTAATATTTAAAAAACTTAACTTCTTAACAACTCATTCGATTTTTACAATCTATTCATCATTGAGAAAGTATGTAACAATTTAGAGAAACTATATACAGAATGTGACCCCAATTGACCTTTACTTCCTGTTTAAACCGGAAGATGAAATTTAATACTTGAAAAAATCAGAACTCCTGAACCACACACTGGATTTTTATCATCTATACATTAGAAAGGGCTCCAAAGATTTAGGAAACGCTACACACTGTGACCTCGTTTGACCTTGACTTCCGGTTCAAACCGGAAAAAGAAATTTAATATTTAAAAAAACTTAACTTTTGAACAACTCATTCGATTTTTATAATCTATTCATCATTGGGAAAGTATGTAACAATTTTAGAAACTATATACAGAATGTGACCCCAATTGACCTTGACTTTCGGTTCAATCGGAAGTTGAAGTTTAATATTTTAACCAATCATAACTCCTTAATCAGACATTGGTTTTTAAAATGTATATCATTGTTAAGGTCTTCAAAAAGTCAACAAACGCTGCACAAAGTGTGAACCCATTTGACCTTGACTTCCAGTTCAAACCGAAAGTTGAATTTTCATAAGGAAAAAATCTAACTCCTGAACCACATGTTTGATAAGGTAACTTGTCGACACCAAATCATTCACTCATAATTTGATGACATTACTCTCGAACACCATGTTTTTGTAACCAACAAAAACTGAATCACTAGTTCTTCTTCTTCTTCTTCTTCTTCTTCTTCTTCTTCTTCTTCTTTTTCCCTGGAACTCTTCTCTAGAGCATAACGCAAGATTGAAACTTAATTGAACCTTGAAACTCATCAGACAATTGAACCTCAATATGAAGACGGCACAAAGTTAATAACGTTATGATGACGTCATCAGGTGTCGAATTACAAGATTTTTAAAGTTGAAAAATGACCATTTGGTATTTGCTGTATCTCATTGAATATAAAAGCTATGATGTTCATAGTTAGGCATGTGATAGATCAAGACTACGGCAACATTTAAAAAGTTAACGCAAAAATCTCATGACCTTTGCTTCCGGTCGTACCGGAAGGTCAAAGATTGCCTTTGTTTGTTGTTCTTAAAAAAATGAATTTCGGGGCATAACTCAAGATTAAAATTGAATTGAACATTAAAACTCATCAGATAATTGGACCTCAATATCAAGACGACACAAACTTGATGGTGTCATGATGAAGTCATCAGGTATTAAATTACAATGAGTCAAAGTTTAATATCTGTAAAAAGATCATAACTCATGAACCACATGTTGGAATTTTACAATCTATACATCATCGGATTGGTCGTTAAGAGTTCAACAAACGCTACACAAAGCACGACCCATTTGACCTTAACTTCCGGTTCAAACCGGAAGTTGAAAGTTTCACAAAATTCGTATTTCAAAAACCACGTATTTCTTTATTAATTTTTTTTGCATCGGGTGATAGATGATTGAGCCTGCTCAAACTTTTGCACGCAAATGACAACATTTTGACTTTTACATCTGGTCAAAACCGGACGTTAAAGCCAACGTTGGTTAGAGCGCACGTTTCTCTTGACGAGACTCACGTTGACAACGCACGACGGCACGACAGTGTATTAGCACATGTAGGCCCTGCGCACACGCTGAACCAGTAGCACGTGTAGTGAGTTTACATTGTGTATAGTCTTGGTTCCAAGACGCTCAAGTTGAAGACTAATGTATGTACTGTACAGCTACATGTATGAATACATTTGGCGTGACTGTGCATTATACAAAGAAAACAACGAGCGAAAAATTCAATATTTGAAAATGTCATAAATATTTGAAAATGTCATAACTCCTGAACCACACATTGGATATTTACAATCCATACATCACCAGAAAGGTCTTAATACTCTTAACACGCGCTACACAAAGTGTGACCCTGTTTGACCTTGAATTCCGGTTAAAACCGGAAAGAGAAATTTAATATTTAAAAATATCTGAACTTCTGAACAACTCATTCGATTTTTACAATCTATTCATCATTGGGAAAGTATATAAGAATTTTAGAAACTATATACAGAATGTGACCCCAATTGACCTTTACTTCCCATTTAAACCGGAAGATGAAATGTAATACTTGAAAAAATCAAAACTCCTGTACCACACAATGAATTTTACAATCTTTACATCATTAGAAAGGTATTTAACATTTCAACAAGCGCTACACAAAATGTGACTCTGCAGACCTTGACTTTCGGTTCAAATCGGAAGTTGAAGTTTAATATTTTAACCAACCATTACTCCTTAATCAGACATTGGTTATTAAAATGTGTACATCATTGTTAAGGTCTTCAAAAAGTCAACAAACGCTGCACAAAGTGTGAACCCATTTGACCTTGACTTCCAGTTCAAACCGGAAGTTGAATTTTTATAATGAACAAATCTAACTCCTGAACTAGGCGTTGGATTGATAAGGTAACTTGTCGACACCAAATCATTCACTCTTAATTTGATGACATTACTCTCGAATACCTTGTTTTTGTAACCAACAAAAACTGAATCTCTAGTTGATTTTGCTCAGCTCCCTGGGAGTATTGCATCTTGCATTGATTGTTTTTGAATTTTACTCTCTTTGTTTTGGGCGTTTTTATTTTTTATTTGTTTGTATATTTTGTGTATTTTTTATGCTTATATTTTTATATGTGCAATTTGTGTATTTTGTATGCTTATATTTGTTATGCTTAATATTTGTATATGTGCAAACCGAGGTAACGATTTTCATGCTGGCATGATGAATAAATATTGAATTGAATTGAATTGAATTGAATTGAATATCCCATTCGCAATATTAAAAGTATCGCGCAGTTCAAGTTCTTTCTATTGAACCAGGAAGGAAGTAGGGATTGAACTGACCTACGCAGCCACTGTGGTGCTCCCGTAACCAGCAGCATTAACAGAATGTGACTCTTGTACATGCACGCATTATTTTAGTCGGTGTGAGTGCCATATATCGTATATGCCATGCGCAATGAGGTACGTGGGAAAGATTGTTCTCTCTTTCGGGCCGACTCAGCAACAGTTTGAATTGTGCCTGGGATTTGTATACAAAGAGTGATTTTTCGAAGAGACAATTGAGCCATTCCGTGAACCAACCACTGATTCAAAAGTTGGCAGAACCATAAACAAGTGTTGCTGAAAAATTGACGCATCCCGGCACCTACTTATTTTATATTGTTATGCGGTTTCATGGTCGGCTTCCATTGTTCGTCACTGACTGAAAACGTTGTGATGATTATGATAATTATAGTCTGATGATGGATACAAAGGCGGTCATCTGAAGTGTTTTTGAACGAGGAACTGACAACACAAAATGAATGCCGCAAAAAGCAACTGATTTTGCCGAAGTCGTGTTGTGGCACAACGTAACACGAAATATTGCAGTGAATGCATCGTTAGCCTATGTTCTGCTCGTTTTGACATTGTCACGGACAATAGTTGTACACTATAGCAATACGCAAATAGTTTGACAAATTCTTATTAAACAACTTTCTGCATTGTTTCAGAACAGAGTAAACAACTTTGTGTTCGTCTAAACAAAATTGGGAGATATCGTCATGCATTTAGTGGCTTTCCAATGTGTGCTCGTCATCACTGGGCTTCTTGGTAGTGGTGAAGGGCAAGCTTTAATAGAAATGAGAGGTCCGTACGAAGCAAATCCCCCAGATGAGTACGTAAAAGTGACTGAAGGTGACTTATTGACTATGGATTGCTCTGTGTTAAATTATTGGCCACGGTCTGTGTATTGGGGAAAAAGCGGTAACCCAGCTACTGTTTGGTTGGCAAAGGACTCGTACGTTTTTCCCGGTGATTCACGTGTATCATTTAGCGTTAATCAGTTTTATTATTATTACACTTATTCTATACAGATATCCAACATTACAACTGAAGATTCTGGGAAGTATGAATGCTATGTTACATGGAATCGTTATAATACAGAAGGAAAAGGATATGTTAACGTGTTCGTTAGGAATTTTCCGAAAGAGCAACCGGTTTGTTCTGAGCACCAAACTACAAATTCAACCTCTGAAAGTGACTACTTGTGGTGTGACACGGTGAAGGGTTATCCCGGAGTCAACGTTACATGGACGGTTGACGGAACGGGGAACGACAAAATCCCGAACGGCAGCGTTGTTTATTACTCGGACGGCAAGGGGCGAGAGCGCGTGCAGACGAAGCTTCGGTTGGACTCCACTGATTGGGGAAACCACCGGACGAGGGAGTTTGTCTGTACCGTCACCAGCTCCCAATTTCCCGATTTAAATCGCACTTGCTCGGTCAACGTTACAGTAGGCCGAGTCGTAACAACGGAAGCGTACTTCGAAGGTTCATCAGTAGATGATAACACGCTTGCTCTTGCCATGGTGATTCCAGCACTGTTCATTGCACTTTTCACTGCACTGATTTGTGTTTTGAAACGCAAGAGGCAAACGAAAAACCGACGGGCTACGAAGACAAAGAGGACCACATCACCGATTGACCAGAACAAAGCTACTGGAGGAGAAGTTGTCGTCCCTTACTCGGTTACAAAGCTGCAAAATGACTTTGATGTCGACAATTCAAACTCGGCGAACAATCCGGGTATGAGCGGGGAGGAAATGAACGTATCCCCACGAGCAGGTCAGTTTGATCTTACCTGCCAGCCTTATTCCGTCACCACACAGCAGAAGCAGACTGTCGACAGTGGTGTTGATTTTTCCAATTCGTTGCACGAGTCGTATCAACCAGCAGGGGATGACAAAAACCGCACTTCCCCGTTTGAAGTCGAGTTGGACCTCAATTGCGAATCTGCCGTTTACTCACAAATACCGGACAAATCTACGAAACGTGATTTTAAGGGGCCAACTACTGATCACAAAACGGTCCAATCAGAACACCCTGAGAAAGACCAAGAGAACAATGTTGGTTATGAACTTCTGGACTGGGATCGTAAGGGTAGCAGTACATCCGTGCCGAAAATAAAGACGAACTTGTCGCGAAAAGACTGTGGTCAAGCACAACAACATGTTAGGCCTCCGGACGAACTTGAAGGAGTCGACGACCATTTCAATAACAATGAATCGGATGAAGGAAGCGTCATTAATCCTATATACGAACCTTTTGAGAAAGGGCAGGGCCAGGGTGGGGTTCACGTTAAGCCTACAAAACATGATGTTGAGGGGAAACAGTCAACTACTGATTACGAAATGGTCCAATCAGAACACCCTGAGGAACATCGAGAGGACACTATTGGTTACAAAGTTTTGAACAGGGATCGTATGGGTAGCAGAACATCCGCGCCGAAGATAACGAACTTGTCACAAAAGAATGGTGGTCGACCGCCAAACGTTGTTACCCCTACGGATGAATTCGATGGTGTCGACGACCATTTCATTATAGATGAATCAGCTGAAGGTACTGTCGTTAATCCTATATATGAACCCTTTAAGAATGGTCAAGGCGGGGCGCGTGTAAAGCCTGGGCTCCAGGCTGATGAGCCACACATATATCAAATGATCAACTGATGGGGTGGCACGGTGATCGTTGGTTGAGAAATGTACACTGTTGAACCTCAGACCATTGACACAATGCTTGAATGTAAAACTCAAATTATTCCATTCAAAAACACCAGGCTCACGTTTCCGCAAACTAACGTGCTGCATTAATTTTGCCAGGTACTATTTCTAGAGGCCTTCTTTATTGATGTTGGGTGTTTGTACATGATACAGATACAGATACAGATACAGATGTTTCTGTTTTTTGTTCAAATGGTGGTGTCACACAGGCGGAATACTTTTCAGGTAACCCTTTTATGTATAAATAACAATAGGTCCCTTGTATTGGCCGCTATCTTTGATGACAAACAATGAAAACGCGCACGGGTGTACGCGCTGCGCACGACTCTCAGCCAATGATAGCTCTTCTTTAACCCCAGTGAGTGTACTGTTTTGGGCTTATGACATTATGCAAGGGCTCTATAGACCGAGTTTTCTTAGCCCGCACCCGCAAGTGCTGCCGGCCGCGCTGCCATTGCTGGGACGCTGGCAGTGCAAGGTTGTGTACAAAAAGATATAGAAAAACCGTCGTCTTTTTAACTTTTTTATGTGAATGAGGTGTCTTTCTCAACGATTTTAACAATTTCCCTGACACGACAGCTTAACAAAATTATGTATAATATACTTATTGAATATTTGAAACTAAACAGAAAGTGAATACTGATATTCTGTCGAAAAAAACCCTTGCTGGTTTGACGCATGTTATACCGGACAGTGCAGTTTCCGTGTAGCATCACACTAAACTCACCTATTGTCTGCGCTGTTTTCAGGATTCAGTTTGTGTTTGGTTGCAGATATTCATGGTCAGTGTTCTAAACATCGTTATGTCAAGTTGTCCTGTTAGGGAAATTCTGTACATTTTTGAGAAAGACATTTAGTTTGCATACAAAGTTAAAAAGACGACAGTTTTTACTATGTCTTTGTGTACAAAACCTTGCGCTGCCGACAGTCCACTCACTGAGGTAAATGAAGTTTCCATTGGTTGAACTCTCTGCGATGGCGACCAATGCAATTGGTCTATTATGATTAAATGTTGAAATCAAATACAAGGAGGGTGGCGGACCCTTTGGGTGGAGTCTATTCCCCTGACCCCATCCCTTGTGTGCGTCACTCACAGCCTGCAGCCTTTGTCAGAATCAAATTGTTGGGTGAAACATTACATCTTTCTCTAAAACTACATTACTTCAGATATTATAAGGGTGTCGTTTCTCTAACAATAATTGACAGTATTAACAACCCTCCAGTGCTCTTTAATTTACCAAGTAATTTTTTAAGGTCATCAATTTTTGAAGTAATTACCAAAGAGACACTTTCCTTAACTAAAAGAGTCCACATACTCTCATTATGAAAATGATGTTGTTTGTATGAACAACTTAAATTAAAACAATAATAACCATAAATTGTGTTCTTGCCAAAACAACCAGGAAGTTTGGCATCGTGGTTTGATTTCAAAAGGAAACAAGTGTGATTTAATACCAGACCACATCGAAAGCTATGGTACCAATTATGCTGGTTTGTTTCCCCTTCTGTTTATTTGTAACTAGTGATAAGTATTATTTGTAATTCTTTTTTTACCCTTGTTACGGTTTGACAGTGTACGATGCTACAAAAGACGGAGGGATTTTGAAATTACCGAGATTGTCAATTATTGAGATATTATCAACATTTGTAATCATCGAAATTTGCATAATTGTTCAAACTGATAACTATCTAGAATGTAAATTATCGAAATTGTTGATTAATGAAATTGTTAATTATCGAGTTTGGTTATTATCGAAAATGTAAATTGTCAAGATAGTTAATTATCAAGATTGGAAATAATCAAGATTGGTAATTATGAGATTGTGAATTATCGACGTCGGTAATTATCGAAATTGTTAATTATCGAGATTGGTAATTATCGAGATTGTTATTTATCGAGATTGGTAATATTAATGAAATTGGTAATTATCGAGACTGTTAATTATTGAGACTTTTAATTATCGAGAGTGTTAATTATCGACTGGTAATTTTTCGAGATTGGTAATTATCGAGTTGATAATTAACAATCTCGATAACTTAAAGGCATCGTACACGTTTGGTAATTACTCAAAATATATATTAGCTTAAAAACTGACTTGGTAACGAGCAACAGAGAGCTGTTGATAGTATAAAACATTGTGAGAAACGACTCCCTTTGAAGTAACGTAGTTTTTGAAAAAGAGGTAATTTCTCACTAAAATAATAAAAACTTCTTGCAAGAAGTTTTGATTATTCTATCTGAATGCACACAATTTGTACAACAAGGGTGGTTTTTCTTTCATCATTTTCTTGCAACTTCGATGACCAATTGAGCCCAAATTTTCAGAGGCTTGTTATTTTATGCATATGTTTGGATACACCAAGTGAGAACACTGGTCTTTGACAATCCCCAAACGTGTACGATGCCTTTTAATAATTATGTATTTATTATATTCATTTATAAATTTTGTTTAATTAGCTGTTCCGACTTAGAAGTCGGAACAGC
>CM037461.1:18175125-18197750 GCA_021014325.1 Plazaster borealis | reverse complement strand
GCTTAGGGTTAACGGGTGCCATTAACTGCAGAACACTGTGGTAAGCGGTACAAGTGAGTCAGGGGCCCAATTTCAAAAAGCTCTTCAGCAGAAAATTCTGCTCAGCAAATTTCTTTGCTAAGCAAGAAACGAGTGGGGTACTGGTCACAGCAATGGTAACTGTATGGTATTTTGGCTGGTAACCTTTTTCTTTTTTTTCTTAAGCAGTAGTTTTCTGTGCTTAGCAAGTTTTTGTGCTTACATGCTTTATGAAATTGGGCCCTGATGTGGTCTACTGATCAAAAACAAACATCTGTGATTGAACTGTACAAAGATATTTTAAGGATGATACAGTCTCTGGAAAACAAATAATGCAGAAAGCTTGACAAAACAAAACCTAACCATGTTTAAATAATTTGGGGTTGAACAAAGTTAAATTGACTAGAGCGGAACTTGAACTTGCGACCTCCGGATTAACGTGGCGCTCTACCAACTGAGCTATTTTGCCTATGTTGGCGGTCTCCCTATTTTGTCAATATCTTTGTTCGGGGTTGCCAGTCAGAATGCATTCAACCTGTAACTGCCGTAAAGCCAGGGATCGCACCCAAGTTTACGATACAACCTAGGAAACAATATTTAAAATAATAATACAATTTTCATCCATACATTTAAATAATGTATAAAGAATTTGTTAAATGTTTTTCTTTCTTTCATACAACCCCATTGCTCATGGAGGCCATTCCATTGGACAAATGCGTATAGCCGTTAGTCACTCCATTTGCCATCCCATTGGTCATTCCGTTTATGCAGCCATTCACTTGCTTGTGGCTCGTCTTCTTGTCATGGACGTTCCTCAGTCCAGAGAGGGCGCCACACTTGTGCTCAAGTGTCATGTGACTCTGAGGAGGCAATCCGACGCATGCTCTGGAAGATAGAAAAATATCTCAAAATAAGTATTGACCAAATTCAACTGACGACATTGCCGACGATCTAAGCGCCTTTTGGGGAGTCAGTTTTCCCATGTGTTTAGTGCGCAATGAAATAAAAATAATAACTGGATTTATATAGCGCCAAATTACCAAAGCATGCAAGGCGCTTAAGGGAGAAAGAGAAAGACCAAAGTAATAGGGACAACCAGCTACAAGTTGGAGAACAGGTGAGTCTTGAGACCCTTTTTGAAGCCAAAACCATCTTAGAGTTTTTAATGGGGACAGGAAGACCGTTCCATAGGCAGGAGGCAGCAGTGGAAAAAGCTCTCTCACCGGCTTGCTTGCGTGACTTGTTCACCACGAGGGAGATAGCATGTAGGTGATGCATGTACGGTTAAACAAGCACCACATCTTTACACTCAACAATCGTCGGCAGACAATAGCAACATGTGAGGTCATTGCAAGGAGTCGTTACAATAAACAATTATATCCTTAACCAGTTTGCTGCGGATGACGCAATAACACGTACAATTCTTAACATCAAACGCAGCAGCGGTCATATAAACTGAAGTTTGAGTTTCTGCGCATGTTGGCGGTGGTCATGTCAACAGGCTGTGCTTAATGAGACACTGTAGAGGTTGCGCGTACACAGGCATCTGCTTCAAGGAGTCCCTGTGGTCACGGATAAGTGGCACCGGTCAAAAGGCACTGCACACAATGAACTATGATTAACTCTTTGGATGGATTTGTGCTTAATGCCTTAATCGAAGGGCCTGTTCCTTTCACATACCAGCAACGCTTATGTAAAGACAGATTGTACTGCATCACCATTGGGACTTTTATCTTTCTCCGGGATGCCGCCTGTTCGCCGGGCATAGGTCGATGATCGACACTTGAAAAACGGCTTTCCAACAGTCTGATTGTGCTTCAGAAACATGACCATAGCAAAATAAAAGTTCCTTTTTGACAAAAAAAAAAAAACCTGCACGAATAACAGGCAAATGATTTTAAATCCCAAAGCGAACTGGTTAAAGGCATAATTTCAACAAGTGAAAAAAATCACTCATTTTGTCAGGATAGCAGTTACTATATTGTTAATGTATCTAGCTTGCATTTGTCTGGTATGTTTGGTACATTGACTTACTTAGTCATAAGCGAGTGCTTAAATTTGAATTCCTTTGACTAGAGACAGTTGCTACATAGTTCAGGGCAAGCTTGTGTGTAGTTTAATTAGAGGCGACGAGCACCCATACCCAACTCGGAATGAATGTGTACGGCACAGTGGCACCAGGCTTTGCCAATCTTGAGGTTGCTATAGAAAAAACTTGCTACATGTGATATACATGTAGCAACACTGTCTTTAGTCTGGGGAACCCAATTTAATTATTCTCTTATAACCAATCAAGTCACTTTACCAGACAAAATTCTAAATCGAATTCACAATTCTTAGGCCATTCCGAATTGGCCATAGGTGTAGCCGCTGTAGACGTGGCCTATTTCAAAAAGCTTGTCATCAACAATAATTGCTTACAATTTTACTTGCTAAGCAGATATCAGCAGGACACCAGTCACAAGCAATGTTCACTGAATAATATCTTGGCTGGTAACCCGTTTTTTTGCAAAGCGGGTTTTCTGTGCTAAGCAATATTTTCATGCTCAACAGCTTTATGAAAGTGGACCACGCTGTTGTGTTTTCAGCTGTGATAACCTTCTACAGTGTGTACAGTCAATATGTCAACATGTTTGAAAATAATGTGACGCCCATGTCAAAATAAGGCACTTGTCAGAAATAATGAAAATGGCACTAAAAGAGTAGGTAACCGAAATACCAGCCTTGATATCAATGGGTTCTTATGTCTCAAACAAGTTTTGTTTTCTTCATTGAGAAATACTTACCTTATAAGTAATCTTTGAAGCTTTGCATGGTGTGGAAAATAAGACATAACTATAACTAGTACAACCCTGTGCAACCGTGTGTAATATATTTTGGGAGGAGTGTAGACACCGACTCTTCTCAGAGCAAACTCTCCTCCTAAAACAGATTTACACATGGCTGGCTGTACCCACCATAGTGTTAGCCAGAGGGGTGTCTGGGTGTCTTTTGGACAACCTGTTTTAAATTTGGACACCTTGTTTTATCTGTAATTTACATGTAAATGCATTAGAAGTGAACAATTTGTACACCCAAGTTTTTTAATTTCCAGCAAATTTGGAAACCCTTTTACCAAATCCTGGCTAAAACCTTGGTGCCCGCAAGTTTACTAGCTATAGTTACTTCTTACACCTTATACTATAGACAGGCCTGACTATAGACCATGTAGACCTTAAGGGCATTGTACACGTTTGGAAATTGTCAAAGACCAGTGTTCTCACTTGGTGTATCCCAACATATGCATAAAATAACAAGCCTGTGAAAATTTGGGCTCAATTGGTCATCGAAGTTGCAAGAAAATGATGAAAGAAAAAACACCCTTGTTGTACAAATCTGTGTGCTTTCAGATAGGAATAAAAACTTCTTGCAAGAAGTTTTTATTATTTTAGTGAGAAATTACCTCTTTCTCAAAAACTACATTACTTCAGAGGGAGTCCTTTCTCACAATGTTTTATACTATCAACAACTCTCTGTTGCTCAATACCAAGTCAGTTTTTATGCTAATATATATTTTGAGTAATTACCAAACGTGTACAGTGCCTTTAACTAACTAGGTGATTTGAAAGCTTTTTTTTCTGATCTATTTGAGAGCAACTCAATCCAGTTTTTGAGTTTTGGTAGGCAGTGCCTTGTTTTAGCATGGAGCGTCACCTTTGTAGTATAAATAAAAATGGCTATACCTGAAAATGTTTTCAATACAAGCGCGCTGTTTGAACAGGGCGTTGATAACTGGTGTTCCATTGGGTACTAACGGAGCCTTACACAGGTAGCTCAGGATGGACAACACAGGATGGAATCTCTGGTACTCCTGCTCTTCATCTTCAAAGAGAAATTATTGTTTAAAGGTATTATAAAGGAGTGGTAAGGATAAAAACATCAATGTTTAATATTAGTCTGATAGGCCTACTGATTATGAAATTCATTCTGTAACTGTAACATATTCTATTCATTTGGGGTTGAACAAAGATAAATTGCAACGACCTCGGATTAACGTGCTTGCGCTCTACCAACTGAGCTATCTAGCCCTATGTTGGCGGTCTCCCTTTTTTGTCAATATCTTTGTTCAGGGGTGCCAGTCAGAGGCCATTTAACGGTTGTATGGATTCTGACTGGCGTCCCACTCAACAAGCCTTTTAAAGTACAGTATTCTTATCCGCTTGACCACGACAGGCCACATCACTATGACATTTCAATAAAATGAAAACTTGATTGTTTGTTTGTTTGTTTGTTTGTTTATTTGTTTGTTTGTTGGGGTGTTGGGTTGTTTGTTTGTTTGTTCATTTCCGTTCATACATTCATGCTCTAATTGGTCTATAATTTTGGCAAGATAAAAAAGGATCCAGTTTGTTTATTTCCATTCATACATTCATGCACTAATTGTTGAATCCAAAAAAACTAATAATACATGGTAATAATGAAACACAATACAAGAAGAAGACAAAAATACAGTATGTATGGGGGTGTCATCCGGAGAAGGACTGTCCTTCTGTGGTAGGAGCACCCACAACTTTCTCAACAATTCCATAACATGGAGAACAAAAATTAAACATGGAAAAAGTACATAATAGTCCAGTGGAAGTAATTTAAGATCACAATCAAATAATAGTAACACACATGTGAATAAAATGAGAGAAAAGAGATTGTGCAAATTCAGGTCAGGTTGTCCAGAGATACATTTAGACACATCAAAACAAGAATGACAACAGAGGTAAGAATTATTGCTTAGCTACATATGCGGCTTTGGTTTGGTTACATTAAAAATGCAAATAGCCATCAATCAGTAAGATAACAACTTTCAACAAAGTTTTAAAGAAAACAGAAGCCGCAAGACGTACTTCCACTTAACTGAGGTCAAAGTAAAAGTCATATTCTGACCTAACAATGTTTTTATAGACCATAGCAGCAGTAAATGGATTGTGCCATAACGGTTGCGAATAACCACAAGATTTGACAAATTTTCATTCAACCAAAATGGTCAAGTACGTGTTTGTCATCAAATCTAGGTCATGTCCTGAAATAAATTCATAAATACATTTATTTTCATGATTTATAGGCCTACATGTACATTATAAGTAGTTTGTGAAAATGGAACACAAAACTATTTCACAATTATATTATAATATAATATAGGCCTATAATACATATAGTTTTCAGCGCACTATCTACCAATAAGGTACTCAAAGTGCTTGAACAAACAAAACACTTTCAGATTTTTGGTTTTTTAAGCACTTTATGTAGCAAGCACCTTATAAGGATTTGTACATGGCTAATGGACAAGAGATAGTGTCAGGATCCTAACAATAATTCACTTTTCCACATATCATCGGCGGATATTTTCAAATGAAAGCTTACAACTTTCCTGAATCTGTAATAGCTATCAAAAATTGAAATCTAAATTTTGGGGTCAAGTCGGCCAAAAAGTCAGACCTAGCATCTTTAATAGGTGTCTTTACCTGTCTTAAATGAAATCCTCTGGCATATCTCAGCAAGAATCACCAAGTCCAGGATGATGGGTGTTGCTAAGAGAGAGTCCTCGCAGGTGTTGTGAATAACTAAGGTGTTACGCCCTCCCATCATAATCTCTGATGTGTACTCGTCTAAGGCACGTTTGCTGTCGCTGACATAGGGCACATACTTGATGACAACCTGAAAGAAGATTAAAAAACACAACAGATGTCATTGCAATGATCCTTATGAAATGATAGCGTGATCATTTTAAACAGCACCTTGTAAACCATTACATGGTGCTATGCAAAGGAATAGGTCTCATACTTCAACACGTAACTCCACTTTACCTTGTAGGAAAAATACTGAGCACTTTGAGACACCCTTCGGGAGTATAAAGCCCTATATAAGAACTGCGTATTATTATTATTATTATTATTATTATTATTATTATCAGATGCCCTGTAGAAAGATGTAATGGCAGTGTGCCCTGTAGAATGCCCACGATTGTGCTCCAAAAAAAAACCTAGAGTTAAATTTGTGATTTTCTGCCTTCTGTAAAAGTAATTCTACTAAAATTAAATTCACATTATATGGACAAATGATTTGTTACTTACACAATGATCTGGCTTCTTGTTGTCCTTGTACAGGATTGGATTGGACTCCACCATGTCATCCACTACATTGCTCTTAGAGATCTGAAGATAGAGTTTTGTGAAAGTAAAGAACCGATTTAATGTCCGTTAGAGGCACACACAGGAGTGTTTTTAAAAAAACCTTTTAGCCCTTGTGGCGACTTTAGTCGACTGTGCGCTATACCCTGCTTGAGCCCCGGTGGTTTGTAAAACTGACCATTGAACACAAGCTTTCTGTTGTGTGAGAATGTAAGCTTCATGCTTGCAATTTTTCCCCCATTTTCTTAATGACTCTATCTATTGGAAAATCAGTGCATCACAAAACTGAATTTATGCAAATTTCTCATGATTACTCTGCAGGAGAAATGAGAGTGCATAAAAACAGACCATACAAATACCAGATTTGACAATACCTTCTTGATTGACATACCTCCTTTGATCGGAATTGTTGCGGAGCTGAGAGATTCTTGCCATCGTTGTTGCCAAGGTGATTGTAACTCACGATCGATGTTGGCTGCAAATTTACAGAAGTGTATCCCATTAACCACTACATCATATCAGACTATTAAAGTAGTAACCATGTATATTGTATATTCCCTGTGTATATTCTGTGTAAAACCACTTACAGCCTTTATAATAATAATAGTAATGCTAATAATATAAACATTTATAATGCGCCATCTATCTAGTGTACAAGACTCTATTCCGAGGCACAGCACATATAAAGCACATACAATAACCAGGAACAATAGACTGTGCAAGTCTCGTGCGTATTCGAACATTGGGACCCGTTAAAGCACGTGAGTTTGTTTCCTTCACGCGTTAAAGCATCGTATGTGGGACCAAAGTGGTCCCAAAAATGTTCGAATACGCGCGAGACTTGCACGGTCTATAGAGAAATATATAATGCAAAAGATACAAATCATAAAGTGAACAAATCGATACACATTAAGGGACATGTATAATATTAATAATTGTATGCCGAGTTAGCTTAAGCAAGTTTTTGAATTGCGATGCAAGGTGGGGGCTAAGGCAAAATCTGAGATGTAAAAGTAATATGTAAAAGTTTGTACTAAATTCTCTGTCCAATGGGAAGCCAATGGAGTTGCTGTAATATCCATTCATTGTGCATTATTTTATCCACCCTACTGTCGTTTACCAGGTTGTATCACACCGGGGGGCCGGTGTCTGGCTTATCAGAAGATGGCTTCCGACTGGTCCCCCACTGAGGAAAGAGGTTTGGCATTGTACAGGACAAACCACCAACATAGGGCTGGTAGCACTCGTATGGTATTTGAGAGGTCGCACCAGCCAAATTTTTGCTCACTTTTAATTTAAACTATAAGAAGAGATTTTACTTTTAATGTTTTTTATTGATATTATTACACTTTCAACTGCCAGAACATTATTTAATCAATACAAGTTACAACACACACAAAAAATAACAATGACTGTCAACAACAAATGGAATTATGGGATAAAAAAACATCAAAAACCCAAGTGACTGGCAAGGAGAAACAGGTGACCAGTACTTCTACAAGTCGATCCTGCCAGAATGATTAGACTGTGTTACAGTTAATAGGATGTAAAACATTGAGAATTTTGTACATTAAGAATTTTGTATATTATGTCCATTCTTCCGAAACTTACCTTAATTCCAGCGCTCACAAGAAAATCAACCAATACCGATTTGAGTTTGGTCTGGCCTGATTTGAAGTCATCTCCAGCAATCATCACTCCCTTCTGCGTAGCAAGTTCAATCACTCCAGGAACAAATGTGTTTTGGGGAGAGCCGTTGATGTAGGTGCACTTGCGATGGAGAGAAAAAAGTGAAGTTGAAATTAGTTTTTGAAAAGTTGTGGCGGAAAATCAAAATCCTTGGAATCCGACGTCAATAGGGAAAATCCACTGTTACCTGAGGGATCCCCCTTAACTCAAGCAGGGCGAACGTTGTCTAGTAGAAACTGCAATGGGCTAGTATAACGCTGAATTATTAGACTCATTTAGGTAGCACTTTATAAGGGTTAACAAGGTGCTGCGGCGCATTCAGTAGCCAATACCAGAAGCAATGGGGCAATTCCTTCTTTTCTAGCTATTGTAACTGTGACTAAAGTGTGACTGGGCTCTTTTACGTGTATTAAAGAACATACAGGACCTACGAATTAACGTCCCACCTGAAGGAAGAAGCAATATTGGTTAAGTGTCTTGCTTAAGGAAACAAGTGTCAACACCAGGACTCAAACCCCTGATCTATCAAACCCACACTCCGCTGATCACAAACACTGAAGGGTGGGTCCGGTGCGCTTGACCGCTCAGCCACCACACGCCAAGTTCATATTCAAAGTTAAGAGTGGACTTACTCCTTCCAAGATACTGGCCACTGCAAAGAGCGTGGATGGAGAAATCTCTTCAGTGTTTCTGTTGATTGAGCTTAGGAGTTCCTCGGCGGTAGTATTCAGTCCGGTCTCCACCGCGCAGAATCTCTCTGTGTTTGCTGTCCAGAGAACAATCACCTGCCAACAAAATGGAAAGTGAAAAATGACAAACTCTAAGCAACAAAAGTAAGCAACGAAATGGCGGCCACTGAATGCACTAGCAAATCACATTATAAATGATGGTTTCAATTTACAATCCTTTATATTGAAAAATATCAGTTAAATACACACTTTATCTGTGCCTTTCCGTCAAAACGTATGCTGTCATTTTGAAAAAAAGTCATTTGATCGCAATTGTGTCCACTAAAATTTCACCAGAATAAAAAGTCAGAAATGTATACGCACCCTGGGTTAGTAAACTGCTTCATATTCAAAATATTTTCTTCCTGTTTCAACATTTTTTGACCATTTTTTAAAAAGAATTTTAATGAAAATTTTGAAGAAAAAATAATTAAATCGGTCGCGACGCAAATGTCGGTTGGTCGGACATAACCGCTCCAGATTTCCTGCAGTATCTCAAAAATGCTACCACCTTTTGAAATTAAATTCAGGTTAGTTGTATGGTATATATCTACAACTATATAGGATTGACACAAACAGTACATGTAGGTTCCAATTTACATGTACCAAATGTATACAATCCCTTTAAAGGTAAACAAAATAATAATAATAAATGGCTCACCTTGTCAAGTTTCTTAGACTTTTTAAAATCTCTGATGTCGTTCCTGATTGTCTCCAGCAACTCTTGTTTAGTGCCTGGAATGAAACAACATAATATATCACATAAAGATACATGTCATGTACATGTACTTCTCAAATCAACACGTAACCTGGGCCCAATTTCATATCTAGCTGTTAAGCAGAAAATACTGCTTGTAAAATTTCTTTGCTAAGCAAAAAATGAGCGGGGCACCAGTCCCAACAATGTACACTTTACAGAATTTGGGCTGGTAATCTGTTTCTGCTAAGCAAAATTTGTCTGTGCTTAGCAAGTTTTTGTGCTTACAGGCTTTATGCATGGCACTGCTTACTGCAGAAGCCTGCGCTTACGATGCCCTGTAAATGTTGGAAAAGCCCGGTCCTCATAAAGTGGCTAAGCAGGTCCCAATAACACAGAGCTGCTTTAAAAGCACAAATAGTAACCAAGTACAGCACCATTATACACATGTACTTACCAGATTAAGGTAACCAGCCAAAATACCATGTAACATAAACCTTTCTTTGACCAGTTGACTGGTATCCTGCACATTTTTGCAAAGCAGATAACTGTTCAGCTATATTTTCTGCTTAAGCAGCTCTATGAAATTGGGCTTTGGTCTTAAGGAACATTGTTTGGTGCCGGTAACGGACTAGACAGACACTCATTGCGATTGAGGATGAAACAAATCTATAAGTTTGAATTGTCTGAGTAAGCTTGGTTGTACAACTGAGTTATGATTCTTATCTTGTGAGTCGTTACAGATGGGCCGATTCAACCTCATTTTTAGTGATTTTTTATTTCCCCGCGCAATTTTGCCTTGCTTGATCATAGCCCCTGGAAGTGTGACTTTCTAATATATTTCAATTAGTCCTGTGGTTGATCCATTCTGTGTTAGAGACATAAAGCAGAGTGCGTGATCAAACGAGGCATCAATTCATAGAGCAACTGGTCCCCTCTCATTCTTCTCTGATTGTGTGATATATTTCACTGTATGCAGTTTAGGCTGAATGTTTAAGAACAAGATTCATTTGAAGTGGATTGCGCCAAAAAAACATGCATTTTGATTCTGGTCTCATAAAATACATTCTGGTCCAGTAAACATTTTGAGGTACAAGCCCTGCAGTCTTGTGGATATATCCTCCAAATTCGAGCCCTGTTTCAACGAGGCAAAGGACAAAGGTCAAGGATAACCTGCCACCCACCTGTCAGCACATTATCGGCTCGATCCCTTTGATTGGCTGCAATAAATGATGGGAAATAGATGGAGGGTCGAGGCTTCAAATTCTTCATGTAGGGGCAGAGTTTTTGCTGGAGTTCATACTCCAAGACCTGGGCTCTACCCATGGCATCTGCAAGATTCATCGCTGAAATATCCCATCCTGAAACAAAAATGAAAAAGGGGCAGATTCTGTAACTTTGTTTTGATGCAAACAACAATAGATTAAAATTGAATTCACGTGTACATGTTGTAAGGGTGTAAAACAATGGGAATTTACCATATCTTTTCAAATGGACCTGATGCAACTTTATAGTTTGCATTTTTAATCACTTCACGTCGGATGACGTCTGTACGTGCACACATTTTTTCAGTAGTCATGGCGGCGAGGTTAACTGGGTAGTTACAAAAACGGCAGTCGCAACAAGACATAGCAATTAATAGTAGCGGCCTCAACACTAGTCCCGCAGGCCTAATGGTCATTGCCTTGGTACCCTTTGAAATGATCCAATACATATGGTAAATTGTTTCCTTATTGATTTACATTACCAACAGGATTACCAACATGAAGTACATGTACATGTATGAGCCCTGCCAGAGGATACCCTGGAAGAAGGAGGAGTTACGAAGAAGGCATCAAGAGATGAGAGAAGGAGTGGTCAGGCCTGGAATTTCATCTTTGAGAGGTCAAGGGCCATTTTCCTTTTACAAAGGGGCACTTCCATTTGAAAATCTTACAGTCTATGGGAAACTGTTGAAGGGGCACCAAAGGCAAAGACCAGAGCAACAGAGGCCATGGCCTCCGTGTAATTCCAGATGGAATTACCGGCTAACCATCATGAGTAGATGTGAGAAGGAGTGGTCAGGCCTAGAATTTCATCTTTGAGAGGTCAAGGGCCATTTTCCTTTTACAAAGGGGCACTTCCATTTGAAAATCTTACAGTCTATGGGAAACTGTTGAAGGGGCACCAAAGGCAAAGACCAGGGCAACAGAGACCACAGCCTCCGTGGCCTCTGAGTAACGCCAGGCCTGAGTGGTGGCTTACCATCATAAGGAGATGGGAGGAGTGGTCAGGCCTGGAATTTCAACTTTGAGAGGGCAAGGCAAACTTCATCCTGCAAAGGGCACTTCAATTTGAAAATCTTGAAGTCTTTGGGAAACTGTTGAAGGGGCACCAAAGACAAAGACCAGGGCAACAGAGACCATAGCCTCCGTTGCCTGTGTGTAATTCTAGGCCTGAGTGGTGGCTTACCATTATAGGTGGCCAAGCGGATAAGAGCACCGGACTCAAGCTCTGGTGTTTCTGATCAGCAGAATGTGGGTTCGAGTCCCAGTCGTGAAACTTGTGTCCTTAAGCAAGACACTTAACCATTATTGCTGCGTCCTTCGGATGGGACGTAAAGCCATTGGTCCCATGGGTTGTGTAATGCACGTAAAAGAACCCAGTGCACTTATCAAAAAGAGAAGGGGTTTGAAAAACTTGAAATCTATAAGAAACTGTTGCAAGGGCACTAAGGCCAAGACCAGGGCAACAGAGGCCATGACCTCCATGTAATTCCAGGCCTGAGTGTTTGTCTTACCATCAAATAATATCTCTGTTGGATCAACCATTGGCAGGATGTCCTTGAAGGGGATGTTAACATCTCCATCTTCACTCCTGCCGAGTGACAATGTGGACGTCTGGGTCAGTGAGCCATAGAAATTGGCATGCTGTAAATGGAAGGGGAAAAAATGCACAGTCGTATTAATTCAAAAAGGTCTGTCTCAAAAAATGCACTTACACCTTGTATACATGTACATGTACCTCCAGTCAATTGTTTGTTTGTTTGTTTGTTTATTAGACAATCTCCAACCTCCAGTCAATTGTTTGTTTGTTTGTTTGTTTATTAGACAATCTCCACAGAATTCTTTAAAATACAACAAGTGGACAAATACAGATAAAAAATACAAGTAGGAAAAAGATATTGAATTTGAGGAATTGTCGAGGATAACACAAACAAGCTAAACAAGCTTATTTCCATTGTGGTCCTCTATAAAAAATTAAAATAACATTCAAAAAACACAGAAGACACGGGAAAAGACAAGAATAAAATTTGACAATGTTATTTGGCTATAATCTTTGAATGTCATCCAATGACATCACATTTCAAATGTATATGGTATGTACAGTTTCTCTACAGTTTTTAGTTCATTCCTGTATTTTGATGATGTTCAACCAAAAGGGTATTGACTTTGACCTTTTGACTGATACAAAATTCCTCTTTGGAATGTTAAGACCCCTTTGTTGTTGATATCCAATGGCGTCTACCAATCCTAGTACACAGGACCAATGGCTTAATGTCCCATCCGAAGGAAAAATCAAAACGGTATCTTGCTCGAGGACACAAGTGCCACGACCATGACTCGAACACTCTTGAGTGTGGGTTCGATTCCTGGTTGTGGCACTAGTGTCCTGACTCTGCTGATCAGAAACACCAGAGTTGAGTTCCTGTGCTTTAATTATTGTAAGTGTGTAAACGCTGCGATGCCTAATATGCGTACTACTTTGCATAACACACCAAGATGATTGTGAAGAAAAAAATGTTTCCACGAACTAACACTAACCTTGTGTGTAGCGCGCACGTTGACCTACATTTTCATAAAAATTGAGACACACGCATTGCAATACATTGGATGGTATTAGCTCATGAAAACGGAAAATGTCTTCGTAAATTTTTGACGCACCAAACTGACACAAATATTTCTTATCTTATTGCTTATTAATTTTGGACAAAAAGTAGTAAAAAGCACCACATATGAAGTTCAATGCATCAAGTCTCCACTGTGAGAAAACTAGTTGAAAATACCCTAAAATTTTGTACGAAAGCGTGATTTTAAAAAGCGTTCAACTTTAAACGCCCTTTTCTCCGATTGCTACTTTTTATTGATCTACATTCCGTGTGTCAGTTCGTGGCGTCGATGACGAATCGCAAGGCTTGTAGCTCAAACTTTTTACTGGACAGGGGGTGAGAATCGCTACTGACAAAAAAGACTGAATCTGGGATCTAATGTAGATCTTAGGAGGTACATGTACATTAAAATTATGGCGTTCCAAGCTTTGATTTACCCCTGACTGTATAGATTCAAGGTTTTAGTCAGGAATTGGTAAAAGGGTGTCCAAATTTGCTGGAAATTTAAAAACTGGGTGTCTAAATTGTTCACTTACAATACATTACATGTAAATGACAGATAAAAAAGGGTGTCCAAAAGACACCCAGACACTCCTCTGGCTAACACTATCATGTATAGATTCCAAGGAGCTTTTGGGAACTGTATCCTCAGTGCTAGAGAAGATCAAAGAGCATCGCTTACATGTATTTAATGTAGGGGGAAAACAAGTTCACCAGGCAGACTTAAAAATGTCTGAATTCAGATAAAAGTCTGAAATTTCTCATCCCTGACTGGACCACAAATGTTTTTAGACCAGAATCAAAATGAGAAAAAAACTAATGAAAAAACTTAAAACTTTAATGTACTGTTTTTATTTGAACAAGCACTAGTTGAGAAGATTATCTCATTCTTCTGAGTAAATATACTTTGATACTCAACAAAATTGAACAATATTTACATACACTATGTACATGTACATCAGCCTCAAAGTCAACATTTGATCATCATGTTTGTTTTGTATCAACATTATTCCAATTGAAAAACACAAGACTACCGGACTTGTCCGGTCGAGAGTTAACTGGCCTGATGCAAAAAACACTGGCCTCGGGCCTGTAGTCCAGTGTAAATTTCGAGCCCTGATGGAGGAAGGAAGTTAGAGGCCAGAGTGTGAGATGGATTGGATTGAATGAACTACAAAAATGAAAAATTGTTGAAGAAACTTGGCGGCCATGTCACACACAAGGCAATTTACAGGCCACCAGTTCCAGGCGATCTCCAAGAAGGCAAATCAATAACCAGTGTTCTCCTTTGTCAATGTTCCGCTGGTCAAGTGCCAGTTATAACTTTTGAAGACCAGTTAAAAATTCTGTCCTTAGACATTGCTTCCAAACACTTTATGTAAGCCACCGACTGCGCTGATTGTTCGTAGGGTTTCAAACTCAAGTCCCACGCAAATGACAGACCGAAAGAAAACCTTAAGTTAAGGACCTGTTTTTATTTTTTTATTTTTTAATGAGTTGAGAGATCGCCTAACATCACAAGGCTGGACGGCCACTTCAAGGTGAGGGCTACACCTAACTGCTTGGGCTGTTGAACCAAATCAACTGTCACCAGGGGCACAATGCCACATATTCCTGACACAGGGTTACCCCCTTCAGTCCTTAAGGATGTAGCCATGGATATTATCCACAAGGAGCCTGGCTGGTAGAGCAGAATGCACTACCTTCCCTTCTTTTTTAAAAGTGAAAAAGCTGGGGGGACCAGTGAAATGACAAGCTACGCATGTATGTAACTGGTGTGACTGGCTAGTCACTGAAAAAGTTAACAGCAAACCCTGTTAACCTTTCAATTTTTACTTTGAAAAGTACAATGTAGGACACTGTAAGAACATTATCTCAGGAGAGTTCCTTCTGCATGCTGTACAGTTGGTTGTCTCCAAATTGCCTCAAAAAATTACCCTGTATTACAAGTCCTACAGTTTTCCACAAACATTGCTTTAAAAGGTACATGTACAAATGTACAAGTAGGGTCATACATTTGTAGATTGGTAAATACTCCAAAAATTAATTACCACAAAAATTTGTGAGAAGCACTGCAGCTGTTGATAGAATAAACTATTTGAGAAAGAATTCCGTTAAAAGTAATATGGTTGGGATGTTTTTTCACCAGCACAAAATTTCAATCTGAGAGATTTCCGAGGGTTGACCAGTGTCCGTTTCTCGTTAATGCTGCAGCCAGAGATTGGGTTGGCAACCGCTGTCACCTCGCTAAAAATGGATGGATTCAACGTTCTTGTGAAAATACAGCGACAGGTTTTTGCTGTTTTCTCAGCAAGTAGACACTGTATTCAGCTGAAACTTTCACATGTTGCATGTACTTTTATTGTATCTTTCTTTATAATTTTGCACTATTAGGCCTATGCTGACAAAAACCATTGACCCAACCTTTAAAAAATTGCACACTTTACTGGAGCCCGTCTTTCGAATACACGCAGTCTTTAGTAAACTTGTATAACGTGTAACTCCCCCCCCATGCCCATCCCACATTTAGGCGAGTAAGGCAACATGTGTTTTGAATTACATGTGTCACAGTATATTGACTAAATCGTTGTGGAGAGCAAACAGTCCATTTCCCATTGAATTCAGGCAAATATTTGAAATTGGAGTAATTTATAATTTGGAAGGATCGGAACCATCAGATCAATAACATTGATTTAAAAAGCAGTCCATATCATCTGGAGGAATAAGCAATGACTGTTGGCATTGCGCCTTATAAAATTCAGCAATTTATTGATTGATTGACGTTGACAGGTCTCGGGTTTTAATTGTTATAAATATGCATTTATTGTGCAATATTGAGTTACTACATACGTACAGTATGTGGAATTTCCAAGTTCAATCCAGAAGCTACAAGTACTATGTAGTAGAATTTGTGGTGAGTGAAAGGTTTTTTTGTGGGTGGCATAGTACATGTACAGTCAGTTTGCCAAAGTGGCGTTGCTACATGTGTACATGTATACAGTACCCGAGCTGCCAATATTTTGTTTTGCACTTTGCAATCAGGGAGATTTTGTACAACAATCAGGAAGATAGAATTACAATCACATAATAGGGAAACTGTTTCCATAATCAGGGAGATTTTCAAATTTGTTTATCAGACCATGGAAAGATTGGGGTTTTTTTCAGGGAACACTCTGCAGAATCGGGGAGAGTTGGCAGCTCTGCATATACAGTATGTTTTATATATTAGAATTTTTATAAAAGACCCATAGCACCTTGTGCAGGCGCGCCTGCTTGTTGTAAGGGTTTACAAGGTGATGCAGCTTAATTGTTTCTTAACCAGTAGCCTTTCGTTATTCGTGAAGGCCTTTGTGGCTTAGACAAGCTGTGTAGTAGCCTTGAAGAGACCGAAGGGGCGACCACATGTGCGCACGCCAAGTGACGAAGGCCTTTTCAAACTTGATTTTCCTGTTTGTTTTTTGGGGGGTTTTTGTATGAAGTTTCAAACATAAATTATTCAAGTAATAAAACTCCAAGGAAAACTGACTGGGTACATTTTAAATAATTTTGAGTTGAACAAAAACAAAATTGACTAAAGCGGGACTTGAACCTGGACCCTCTGGATTAACGTGCCGGCGCTCCACCAATTGAGCCATCTAGTGTCTAGCCCTAAATGTTGTTCGGGGGTGCCAGTCAGGCCATTCAACCTGTAACTGTACAGTATGAATGTGTTGTTAATATTCGCTATCTTAATAGAGATCGAGGAAAAAAACAAAATATGAAAAACAAAGGTCTTCATCTAGGGGAATGCTAAAGACTGGGGTGCTCCACAAGGAATTTTGTGTACAGAGTACACACTGTATGGGAGGTCTCCACAGGGATGTAAAAAAAAGAATGTTTGCAGAATCTGTGGCGAGTTGAAGTTTTTTGTGGGTGGCATACAGTCTGACACACATGTACATGTAGTTGGAATTTTTATGTAAGACCCATAGCACCTTGTAAGGGTTTACAATGTGTGTGCATGGATGGCTAAACAAGCCTGTGTGCGCCCAGGGTTGTTGGCAGTAGGGCAACTAAGATAGAATGCATGGCTGGCCAGGCAGCACATTGCTCTGTCAAATCTTGCCCCTCTGGTAGCCTCTGGCAATTCAACATGGCCTCTCTGAAAATCCAGCATTGTCCACACCTAGACCGGAGCTGTGGTGTTCAGGTCTGGGTGGTGTTTTGGCAGCCTCCTCCCAGGTATGTGGGTTAATATTATTCATAACACATGGGGGAAACCTTCTACAGGTTGGCTACATCATGTATGAAGCACTTCCTCCCTCCCCCACCCCCACCCAGCATGCCCAGGAAGCACTTTCTTACTTTCTTCAATTCAACATAGAGCAGTCTGTACGTAGCTGCTCATCAGGCATACAAAGTATGTAAGTGCCTCACTGCCCTGCCCATTTGAGCTGAGGCCTCACAAGCGGTTTGTTGAATGCTTGTAATTTCAGCTCTCTGCAGAATCTCTGTATTGTGCATGTATCACCTGATAAAGTTTGTTTTGAATCTCATCTTGGTATTTTACTTGGATAATGCATCTTTAAAATGTTTACGGTTCTTCCCATGCATTAAGCTAGCGTATCAGGCTGATATGCACAAATTGCAGACCGATTCGCGCAAATTGCGGGCCAATATGCAAGAATTGCTGTCGATTTGCAGAATGTTCAGAGTTTTGGGTGGTTTGTTTGTTTTTTTACTTCCGATCAAAGTTGCACAAAAATGATTAAAGATAAAAACCATTTACACTGCCCCAGATTGCACAGTGGGGCTTTGAAAACAAAGATTAAAGGCCTTTAATACCAAATAAAAAAACTTCCGTTTTCAATTTGGCAAGCTTTGGCCAAACTTCAAAATTTTGGTTCCAGAATGACCCACAGTTTTGAAGGAACACCGACACATACTGTACACTTGTGCTTTGTTCTTTTTCATTCTGTCTCATTAAGTTTCATATGTTGTTGTATTTATTGTTTTATTTCTTGCATCATTATTTGTTCTTGCTTATCACGGGAACGATACTTGACACTCGACCCTTGGACACAAATTTGAAAATAATTATTTAAAATCAAATCAATTCAATTCAGTTTATTGGTCCTTCAATGGAGAGAAATTTCCTAGCATGCAAGACACGAAAATATTTACACATTTAGTACAAGGTCCGATCTAAATACGGTTAAGGGTTCTAGACTTTCTTTGTTCAGCTATTTGGAAATAATCTTCATGGTTTCCTGAGAGTCAACAAAATCGGTAATTAGATAAAAATAGGAAGAATTTGACGCATACTATTATCCTTTGTTCTCCCTGGTCATGCTGTTGATACATGTACGGGTCTGTCCACACTGATGGGTCCAACTGATAACCTTTGGACTGTGACTGGGAGGGTACAAAACTGGAAATATTTTGTCCTTTGTTTTTGTTTTGTACATTTCTCAGCTGATAATAATTGTGTATGGAAATTTGAGGGAGATTTCAAATGATAAAAATCAAATAAAAAAATCTAAAATCAAATGATTTTACTCAAAAACTGTTATGTTGTTTCAGGTACTTAAAAGAAGGGTCATATATTATCCACATAGGCTAATGCTGATTTATAGGTAAAACTATAAAGAAAGTCCGACCTCCCGAGCCGCTTAGGCTCATCAGGCCGGTTTTTATATCCGATTTCATTGGCATTGAACAACTGCGAATATTTCTATTCCCCCTGGACATCACATGGGGGTTACTCCCAAGCTCTTTACCGGTGCCCTTTTGTCCTCCTGGACGGAGAGAAGCAATGATAAAGTGCCTTGCTCTACAGGACACAAGTGTCGCAACTGACCATGCCAGGATTCGAACACACATTCTGTAAATTACAGAACTTGAGTCCACTGCCCTAGACCTCTAGGCCACAACAACCCCACAAGGGTGAGTGATCAAGGGGAACGGAAATACAAAGATCGGCCCAGAGGGAGTGATTGAGTGGGAGGCGTACAAAAAAGGGTCCAGGGAGTGATTGAGAGGGAGGGACATGGGGTAGGGAAAGGGGAGGTTAAAAAGCAACACCTACCTGGATTCCTTCCTTGGTGTGCCAGCTCATCTTTTTCTGGTTGGCAATGACAGCCGCAGTGACCGTTGAACCATTATTGCCACCCCATCCAACCAGCATACACCCCACCCTTGGCCTCCGCCTCTCTGTACGAAATTTCACCTGGGTATTTACTGGAACTACCTACAAGACAAAATGCATGATAGTTGTAACAAAACAAATATTTACGGGCTCAAAATTAACACTGCGCCTTGAACACCCAGCAGGGTGGATATGTGCGCATTACAAGTCTTATTATTATTATTATTATTATTACTGGACCGCAGGCCCGAGGCCAGTGTTTTTAGCGTTTGGCCAGTAAACTTCCGGGTCTTAAAGGTCTTGTGTATGTGAAGAATAATACCTCACCTCAGCTTTAATTTTAAAAATTATGTGCAAATGTTGCTTAGACTAGAGTCGACATTTGTACATAATCTGTTTCTCTTCAAGATATTACACAGTGAGGTGTAGTTATTCAATTGAAAAACACACGACCGCCGGACTTGTCCAGTCATCAGTTTACTGGCCCCCCCGACACTAAAACCACTGGCCTCGGGCCCGAGGTCCAGTGTAAAATTTGAGCCCTGCACGTGGCAAAATTGAAGTCCCAATATCACATTTCTGGATGGCACGCTTTTTAACAAATTCAACGAACAAGTTTTGAAGATGTCAAACCTACCTTGATCCTTCCATTTTCCTTGTGCACTCGTGTCGTCTGGTAAGTGTAGTCAGACTCTATGAACTCGTCTGTGTAGTTGACAAGAGGACTCTCGACAGTGAAGGCTTCCATTCCTAACCTCAAGGCTGAAAAAATGTCTTCAGCTTCCAGACAATGACAGGTGTGTAGCGCGGTGCTCCTCGTTAGCAGTTGTCTTTAACGATTATGAACTGCAACGTTACAGGCGAAACTGAGTAAGATGATGCATAGACCTACATCAGGGATCAAATTTGGGATAAAATTCAACTAAACTGCAGGCTGGTAGCTCAAAATGTTAACCGGACCAGCATTTATTTAGCAAGACCAGAATCTTAATGAGAAAAAGATTTCTACAAAACTAAACATGACATAGGGCTAACTTGTTTTTATTTGAAAAAGCATTATATGCAGCAATTTATCCTAGTGGCCTGACGTTTCGACCCTAGCAGAGTCTTTCTCTTTTAGCCTTCGAGATAGACTTTGCTAGGGTTGAGACAGCAGGCTATTAATTATTTTTTTGCATTTATTCTACAGACCTGTCCTTTAGTTTTGATTTGGCAAGCAGTTTGCAACAGCTAATTCAGACAGCGAACAATTCAACGGATGTTTTATGTGAAGATAGCTTGGTGTCTAGAGATGCGACATTATTTGTAACACTAACTGTTACCCATCATTAACTGATTAAACCTACAGTAAATGGACTTTCCAAACTCACTAGTCTAAGTATCCCTACAAACCTTACTGTACTGGCCTGTTCTGAGGCTCGAACCCAACATTGAAAATCTACCAGTACCATTGATTACCAGCAATCCAGCATAAGGCTTAATTAATTATTAATAATAATAATAATAATAATTTATAACAAGTTCTTATATAGCGCATTTTACAATAAACGTATCAATGCGCTTTACATTAGTGCCCTGGTCATTGGGCCAATAACATTCCTTTTACAATAACATTCCGGGGTGTCGTGGCCGAGCGGTTAAGAGCGCCGGATTCAAGCTCTGGTGTTTGATCAGCGGGGTGTGGGTTCGGATCCCGGTCGTGACACTTGTGTCCTTGAGCAAGACACTTAACCATAAGCTTCTCTCCACCCAGGGGTAAATGGGTACCTGTGAGGGCAGAGATGGTTCTTGTGATTGATTTAGCCGAGTAGCGCATTAATGTTGCACAGGCTGTATACTCCCCAGGGAGCTGAGATGGTTTAAGGAATGATTTAAGGCCCAGTGACCAGGGGTAATAATGTATGTAAAGCGCATTGAGAGTTCTCCCAGAACTGAAATGCGCTCTATAAGAACGTCATATTATTATTAATCTTTCTCAGCTCCCTGGGGAGCACTGCTGGGGAGTATACAGCCCTGAGCTGCCGTGGCGCTCCGAAGGCTTTTATTACAAGGAATTACAAGTTGGAGAGACAAGACTGGTGCCATGCGCAATGCTGGTTCACGATAACCAACGGTTCATGTTTCAGTTTGGTAGCTAAAACCAAAAATTTGTTCTTTAAAAATGAAAATTGAAGCGCACATTTCATCGCGCAGACGAAACTCTCGCGCACTGTCCTCGTGCCCAAAGTGACTAAAACTGAGTGTGTTTACAAGCAAGCAGCGTTTTGAAGACCACCGTAGACCCGAAAACTGCTCATTTTCATGATTTTGAAACTTTGTAGCCGTTCAAAGTTGCTGTGCCTCTCTGTATACATTCTGTTAACCCTTCTGGACAGGTAAGGATATAATTTGACCTAATAAAGTAAATGAGATAAATTGGTGGCATGCAGCGGAAAATTTACCGTTCGTGGAGACGAGAGCGAAACTAACCTCATATCATACATGTAGTTCGTGGAGACGAGAGCGAAACTAACCTCATACATATCATAGTTCGTGGAGACGAGAGCGAAATTAACCTCATCCCATGTCATACTCATATCATAGTTCGTGGAGACGAGAGCGAAACTAACCTCAGTCATAGTTCTAGGAGAGTAACCCCCACCCAACGGTTATGGGATGGGTCAACTCGGTCCGTAGTCAACTCGGTCCGAGTCAACTCGGTCCGAAGTCAACTCGGTCCGAAGTCAACTCGGTCCGAGGTTAACTCGGTCCGATGTTAACTCGGTCCGAAGCCAACTCGGTCCGAAATTGTTTATAAGCACTATGCTTACTATGTATTCTAAAAAAGTACGTATCTTAAACACATAAAATAAATAATGTAGGACAATTAAGGAGAATGTTTGATTGAAAGTTATATTATAAACAAAACTTTCTAATAATAAATAATACAAAATAAAGAATACCAAATCTATTGTAATGATTAATATTTCATAAAAATTTAGAACCACAAAGAGTATGTTTGGTTGTCCAATTTAACTGAACTTAATTAGGCCTATCATTATATAATAAAAAAAGGTATAATATATGTAAAAAATACAAGTAAAATTCCCTTACATAATAATAATAGAAATTTTCCATACAAAAGAAAAAAATGTCTTACACAAACTGCAAAGGAAAGTTCATTTTCTACCATTTTCTTTCATTTTAGTTTACTTGAATTATGCTTTAGAAAGTGGTCTTTTTGAACGGTGATTATTATTAATTTCTGAGTTACAGCGTTGAGATAAATCTGTCCCGCCACTTCCCAGTCAACCACACTTTATTTAATGTTTCAGACCAAGTTGACTTCGGACCGAGA
>CM037461.1:18129625-18174625 GCA_021014325.1 Plazaster borealis | reverse complement strand
GGCCTAATAATGAATGTTGAATTTATCTAACAAAACACTTCGTACAAAAGCTTTTTACTTCCTTCCTGCTCTATTAATAAAAAGGTCCAGTTCTTCACCATGTTCGTCTTAAAACCAGTCTTCGAGAGCGAGCCTCAAATTAGTGATGGCGTAATTTTCTGTGGGCTTCTTGCAAAAAATGCTTAATCATCACTGCGAATTTACACCCGGCGAATCATCATTGAGGCCTTTTCTAAACATAGGCTTTGGTTACGGCTCCGCTTGGACTCCGCCTTTTATTTTGGAGCAGTGTGCATGATTTTGCACTGCGAAACAAAGCCCGGAGACCGGAGCTGGAGCTCGCCGAGGTTTAGAAAAGGCCCCTTGTAAACATCGTACGATACTGCCCAAAGTAATCAATTCCCAGACGTCTATTACAAGAATGCAGCGTATCAAACAGAGGGAAGCAGACTATACTGTCACGCGTCCACGTTGCCTTAGCTAATGCATGCGTTGGGGAGTGTGGTACAGGTTTTAGGACTTCTCTTCGTTTACGTTATTCACCGGTTCAGTTCACAACAACATTAAGGAAGGGGCAAAGATTCCCAGCCCTTTGTTACCGTCAGTTTTCAGAGGACAAGGGGAGTGGTCGGAGCAATTCACATTGCAGTCAACGGAAGTGGGTAAATATTTTAGACGACGAAATATCGAATTTTTGCTTTTTTGGGGGGACGTGACTGTGTTACAGTAATCACTGTAACTCTGCATGTCTGATGTGGCATGACTGACTGGCTGTCTACATGTCTAGACCATCATGTTCCTCCATGGTAGACCAGAGCTAGCTAGATTAAAAGAGTAAGATAAGACTGTAGCTGACATGGCTGAGCTTTGTGCTGGGTGGTTGGGTGGGTGGGGTACCGGTCAACTCGGTCCGAGTCAACTCGGTCATGTCGGTCCGAAGTCAACTCGGTCTGAAGTCATCTCGGTCCGAAGTCATCTCGGTCCGAAGTCAAGTCGGTCCGAAGTCATCTCGGTCCGAAGTCAACTTGGTCTGAAACATTAAATAAAGTGTGGTTGACTGGGAAGTGGCGGGACAGATTTATCTCAACGCTGTAACTCAGAAATTAATAATAATCACCGCTCAAAAGACCACTTTCTAAAGCATAATTCAAGTAAACTAAAATGAAAGAAAATGGTAGAAAATGAACTTTCCTTTGCAGTTTGTGTAAGACATTTTTTTCTTTTGTATGGAAAATTTCTATTATTATTATGTAAGGGAATTTTACTTGTATTTTTTACATATATTATACCTTTTTTTATTATATAATGATAGGCCTAATTAAGTTCAGTTAAATTGGACAACCAAACATACTCTTTGTGGTTCTAAATTTTTATGAAATATTAATCATTACAATAGATTTGGTATTCTTTATTTTGTATTATTTATTATTAGAAAGTTTTGTTTATAATATAACTTTCAATCAAACATTCTCCTTAATTGTCCTACATTATTTATTTTATGTGTTTAAGATACGTACTTTTTTAGAATACATAGTAAGCATAGTGCTTATAAACAATTTCGGACCGAGTTGGCTTCGGACCGAGTTAACATCGGACCGAGTTAACCTCGGACCGAGATGACTTCGGACCGAGTTGACTTCGGACCGAGTTGACTTCGGACCGAGTTGACTCGGACCGAGTTGACTACGGACCGAGTTGACCCATCCCATAACCGTTGGGTGGGGGTTACTCTCCTAGAACTATGACTGAGGTTAGTTTCGCTCTCGTCTCCACGAACTATGATATGAGTATGACATGGGATGAGGTTAATTTCGCTCTCGTCTCCACGAACTATGATATGTATGAGGTTAGTTTCGCTCTCGTCTCCACGAACTACATGTATGATATGAGGTTAGTTTCGCTCTCGTCTCCACGAACGGTAAATTTTCCGCTGCATGCCACCAATTTATCTCATTTACTTTATTAGGTCAAATTATATCCTTACCTGTCCAGAAGGGTTAACAGAATGTATACAGAGAGGCACAGCAACTTTGAACGGCTACAAAGTTTCAAAATCATGAAAAATGAGCAGTTTTCGGGTCTACGGTGGTCTTCAAAACGCTGCTTGCTTGTAAACACACTCAGTTTTAGTCACTTTGGGCACGAGGACAGTGCGCGAGAGTTTCGTCTGCGCGATGAAATGTGCGCTTCAATTTTCATTTTTAAAGAACAAATTTTTTGGTTTTAGCTACCAAACTGAAACATGAACCGTTGGTTATCGTGAACCAGCATTGCGCATGGCACCAGTCTTGTCTCTCCAACTTGTAATTCCTTGTAATAAAAGCCTTCGGAGCGCCACGGCAGCTCAGGGCTGTATACTCCCCAGCAGTGCTCCCCAGGGAGCTGAGAAAGATTAATAATAATATGACGTTCTTATAGAGCGCATTTCAGTTCTGGGAGAACTCTCAATGCGCTTTACATACATTATTACCCCTGGTCACTGGGCCTTAAATCATTCCTTAAACCATCTCAGCTCCCTGGGGAGTATACAGCCTGTGCAACATTAATGCGCTACTCGGCTAAATCAATCACAAGAACCATCTCTGCCCTCACAGGTACCCATTTACCCCTGGGTGGAGAGAAGCTTATGGTTAAGTGTCTTGCTCAAGGACACAAGTGTCACGACCGGGATCCGAACCCACACCCCGCTGATCAAACACCAGAGCTTGAATCCGGCGCTCTTAACCGCTCGGCCACGACACCCCGGAATGTTATTGTAAAAGGAATGTTATTGGCCCAATGACCAGGGCACTAATGTAAAGCGCATTGATACGTTTATTGTAAAATGCGCTATATAAGAACTTGTTATAAATTATTATTATTATTATTATTAATAATTAATTAAGCCTTATGCTGGATTGCTGGTAATCAATGGTACTGGTAGATTTTCAATGTTGGGTTCGAGCCTCAGAACAGGCCAGTACAGTAAGGTTTGTAGGGATACTTAGACTAGTGAGTTTGGAAAGTCCATTTACTGTAGGTTTAATCAGTTAATGATGGGTAACAGTTAGTGTTACAAATAATGTCGCATCTCTAGACACCAAGCTATCTTCACATAAAACATCCGTTGAATTGTTCGCTGTCTGAATTAGCTGTTGCAAACTGCTTGCCAAATCAAAACTAAAGGACAGGTCTGTAGAATAAATGCAAAAATAATTAATAGCCTGTTGTCTCAACCCTAGCAAAGTCTATCTCAAGGCTAAAAGAGAAAGACTCTGCTAGGGTCGAAACGCCAGGCCACTAGGATAAATTGCTGCATATAATGCTTTTTCAAATAAAAACAAGTTAGCCCTATGTCATGTTTAGTTTTGTAGAAATCTTTTTCTCATTAAGATTCTGGTCTTGCTAAATAAATGCTGGTCCGGTTAACATTTTGAGCTACCAGCCTGCAGTTTAGTTGAATTTTATCCCAAATTTGATCCCTGATGTAGGTCTATGCATCATCTTACTCAGTTTCGCCTGTAACGTTGCAGTTCATAATCGCAAAGACAACTGCTAACGAGGAGCACCGCGCTACACACCTGTCATTGTCTGGAAGCTGAAGACATTTTTCAGCCTTGAGGTTAGGAATGGAAGCCTTCACTGTCGAGAGTCCTCTTGTCAACTACACAGACGAGTTCATAGAGTCTGACTACACTTACCAGACGACACGAGTGCACAAGGAAAATGGAAGGATCAAGGTAGGTTTGACATCTTCAAAACTTGTTCGTTGAATTTGTTAAAAAGCGTGCCATCCAGAAATGTGATATTGGGACTTCAATTTTGCCACGTGCAGGGCTCAAATTTTACACTGGACCTCGGGCCCGAGGCCAGTGGTTTTAGTGTCGGGGGGGCCAGTAAACTGATGACTGGACAAGTCCGGCGGTCGTGTGTTTTTCAATTGAATAACTACACCTCACTGTGTAATATCTTGAAGAGAAACAGATTATGTACAAATGTCGACTCTAGTCTAAGCAACATTTGCACATAATTTTTAAAATTAAAGCTGAGGTGAGGTATTATTCTTCACATACACAAGACCTTTAAGACCCGGAAGTTTACTGGCCAAACGCTAAAAACACTGGCCTCGGGCCTGCGGTCCAGTAATAATAATAATAATAATAAGACTTGTAATGCGCACATATCCACCCTGCTGGGTGTTCAAGGCGCAGTGTTAATTTTGAGCCCGTAAATATTTGTTTTGTTACAACTATCATGCATTTTGTCTTGTAGGTAGTTCCAGTAAATACCCAGGTGAAATTTCGTACAGAGAGGCGGAGGCCAAGGGTGGGGTGTATGCTGGTTGGATGGGGTGGCAATAATGGTTCAACGGTCACTGCGGCTGTCATTGCCAACCAGAAAAAGATGAGCTGGCACACCAAGGAAGGAATCCAGGTAGGTGTTGCTTTTTAACCTCCCCTTTCCCTACCCCATGTCCCTCCCTCTCAATCACTCCCCTGGACCCTTTTTTGTACGCCCCTCCCACTCAATCACTCCCTCTGGGCCGATCTTTGTATTTCCGTTCCCCTTGATCACTCACCCTTGTGGGGTTGTTGTGGCCTAGAGGTCTAGGGCAGTGGACTCAAGTTCTGTAATTTACAGAATGTGTGTTCGAATCCTGGCATGGTCAGTTGCGACACTTGTGTCCTGTAGAGCAAGGCACTTTATCATTGCTTCTCTCCGTCCAGGAGGACAAAAGGGCACCGGTAAAGAGCTTGGGAGTAACCCCCATGTGATGTCCAGGGGGAATAGAAATATTCGCAGTTGTTCAATGCCAATGAAATCGGATATAAAAACCGGCCTGATGAGCCTAAGCGGCTCGGGAGGTCGGACTTTCTTTATAGTTTTACCTATAAATCAGCATTAGCCTATGTGGATAATATATGACCCTTCTTTTAAGTACCTGAAACAACATAACAGTTTTTGAGTAAAATCATTTGATTTTAGATTTTTTTATTTGATTTTTATCATTTGAAATCTCCCTCAAATTTCCATACACAATTATTATCAGCTGAGAAATGTACAAAACAAAAACAAAGGACAAAATATTTCCAGTTTTGTACCCTCCCAGTCACAGTCCAAAGGTTATCAGTTGGACCCATCAGTGTGGACAGACCCGTACATGTATCAACAGCATGACCAGGGAGAACAAAGGATAATAGTATGCGTCAAATTCTTCCTATTTTTATCTAATTACCGATTTTGTTGACTCTCAGGAAACCATGAAGATTATTTCCAAATAGCTGAACAAAGAAAGTCTAGAACCCTTAACCGTATTTAGATCGGACCTTGTACTAAATGTGTAAATATTTTCGTGTCTTGCATGCTAGGAAATTTCTCTCCATTGAAGGACCAATAAACTGAATTGAATTGATTTGATTTTAAATAATTATTTTCAAATTTGTGTCCAAGGGTCGAGTGTCAAGTATCGTTCCCGTGATAAGCAAGAACAAATAATGATGCAAGAAATAAAACAATAAATACAACAACATATGAAACTTAATGAGACAGAATGAAAAAGAACAAAGCACAAGTGTACAGTATGTGTCGGTGTTCCTTCAAAACTGTGGGTCATTCTGGAACCAAAATTTTGAAGTTTGGCCAAAGCTTGCCAAATTGAAAACGGAAGTTTTTTTATTTGGTATTAAAGGCCTTTAATCTTTGTTTTCAAAGCCCCACTGTGCAATCTGGGGCAGTGTAAATGGTTTTTATCTTTAATCATTTTTGTGCAACTTTGATCGGAAGTAAAAAAACAAACAAACCACCCAAAACTCTGAACATTCTGCAAATCGACAGCAATTCTTGCATATTGGCCCGCAATTTGCGAATCGGTCTGCAATTTGTGCATATCAGCCTGATACGCTAGCTTAATGCATGGGAAGAACCGTAAACATTTTAAAGATGCATTATCCAAGTAAAATACCAAGATGAGATTCAAAACAAACTTTATCAGGTGATACATGCACAATACAGAGATTCTGCAGAGAGCTGAAATTACAAGCATTCAACAAACCGCTTGTGAGGCCTCAGCTCAAATGGGCAGGGCAGTGAGGCACTTACATACTTTGTATGCCTGATGAGCAGCTACGTACAGACTGCTCTATGTTGAATTGAAGAAAGTAAGAAAGTGCTTCCTGGGCATGCTGGGTGGGGGTGGGGAGGGAGGAAGTGCTTCATACATGATGTAGCCAACCTGTAGAAGGTTTCCATGTGTTATGAATAATATTAACCCACATACCTGGGAGGAGGCTGCCAAAACACCACCCAGACCTGAACACCACAGCTCCGGTCTAGGTGTGGACAATGCTGGATTTTCAGAGAGGCCATGTTGAATTGCCAGAGGCTACCAGAGGGGCAAGATTTGACAGAGCAATGTGCTGCCTGGCCAGCCATGCATTCTATCTTAGTTGCCCTACTGCCAACAACCCTGGGCGCACACAGGCTTGTTTAGCCATCCATGCACACACATTGTAAACCCTTACAAGGTGCTATGGGTCTTACATAAAAATTCCAACTACATGTACATGTGTGTCAGACTGTATGCCACCCACAAAAAACTTCAACTCGCCACAGATTCTGCAAACATTCTTTTTTTTACATCCCTGTGGAGACCTCCCATACAGTGTGTACTCTGTACACAAAATTCCTTGTGGAGCACCCCAGTCTTTAGCATTCCCCTAGATGAAGACCTTTGTTTTTCATATTTTGTTTTTTTCCTCGATCTCTATTAAGATAGCGAATATTAACAACACATTCATACTGTACAGTTACAGGTTGAATGGCCTGACTGGCACCCCCGAACAACATTTAGGGCTAGACACTAGATGGCTCAATTGGTGGAGCGCCGGCACGTTAATCCAGAGGGTCCAGGTTCAAGTCCCGCTTTAGTCAATTTTGTTTTTGTTCAACTCAAAATTATTTAAAATGTACCCAGTCAGTTTTCCTTGGAGTTTTATTACTTGAATAATTTATGTTTGAAACTTCATACAAAAACCCCCCAAAAAACAAACAGGAAAATCAAGTTTGAAAAGGCCTTCGCTACTTGGCGTGCGCACATGTGGTCGCCCCTTCGGTCTCTTCAAGGCTACTACACAGCTTGTCTAAGCCACAAAGGCCTTCACGAATAACGAAAGGCTACTGGTTAAGAAACAATTAAGCTGCATCACCTTGTAAACCCTTACAACAAGCAGGCGCGCCTGCACAAGGTGCTATGGGTCTTTTATAAAAATTCTAATATATAAAACATACTGTATATGCAGAGCTGCCAACTCTCCCGATTCTGCAGAGTGTTCCCTGAAAAACCCCAATCTTTCCATGGTCTGATAAACAAATTTGAAAATCTCCTGATTATGGAAACAGTTTCCTATTATGTGATTGTAATTTATCTTCCTGATTGTTGTACAAAATCTCCTGATTGCAAAGTGCAAACAAAATATTGGCAGCTCTGGTACTGTATACATGTACACATGTAGCAACGCCACTTTGGCAAACTGACTGTACATGTACTATGCCACCCACAAAAACCTTTCACTCACCACAAATTCTACTACATAGTACTTGTAGCTTCTGGATTGAACTTGAAATTCCACATACTGTACGTATGTAGTAACTCAATATTGCACAATAAATGCATATTTATAACAATTAAAACCCGAGACCTGTCAACGCCAATCAATCAATAAATTGCTGAATTTTATAAGGCGCAATGCCAACAGTCATTGCTTATTCCTCCAGATGATATGGACTGCTTTTTAAATCAATGTTATTGATCTGATGGTTCCGATCCTTCCAAATTATAAATTACTCCAATTTCAAATATTTGCCTGAATTCAATGGGAAATGGACTGTTTGCTCTCCACAACGATTTAGTCAATATACTGTGACACATGTAATTCAAAACACATGTTGCCTTACTCGCCTAAATGTGGGATGGGCATGGGGGGGGAGTTACACGTTATACAAGTTTACTAAAGACTGCGTGTATTCGAAAGACGGGCTCCAGTAAAGTGTGCAATTTTTTAAAGGTTGGGTCAATGGTTTTTGTCAGCATAGGCCTAATAGTGCAAAATTATAAAGAAAGATACAATAAAAGTACATGCAACATGTGAAAGTTTCAGCTGAATACAGTGTCTACTTGCTGAGAAAACAGCAAAAACCTGTCGCTGTATTTTCACAAGAACGTTGAATCCATCCATTTTTAGCGAGGTGACAGCGGTTGCCAACCCAATCTCTGGCTGCAGCATTAACGAGAAACGGACACTGGTCAACCCTCGGAAATCTCTCAGATTGAAATTTTGTGCTGGTGAAAAAACATCCCAACCATATTACTTTTAACGGAATTCTTTCTCAAATAGTTTATTCTATCAACAGCTGCAGTGCTTCTCACAAATATTTGTGGTAATGAATTTTTGGAGTATTTACCAATCTACAAATGTATGACCCTACTTGTACATTTGTACATGTACCTTTTAAAGCAATGTTTGTGGAAAACTGTAGGACTTGTAATACAGGGTAATTTTTTGAGGCAATTTGGAGACAACCAACTGTACAGCATGCAGAAGGAACTCTCCTGAGATAATGTTCTTACAGTGTCCTACATTGTACTTTTCAAAGTAAAAATTGAAAGGTTAACAGGGTTTGCTGTTAACTTTTTCAGTGACTAGCCAGTCACACCAGTTACATACATGCGTAGCTTGTCATTTCACTGGTCCCCCAGCTTTTTCACTTTTAAAAAAGAAGGGAAGGTAGTGCATTCTGCTCTACCAGCCAGGCTCCTTGTGGATGATATCCATGGCTACATCCTTAAGGACTGAAGGGGGTAACCCTGTTTCAGGAATATGTGGCATTGTGCCCCTGGTGACAGTTGATTTGGTTCAACAGCCCAAGCAGTTAGGTGTAGCCCTCACCTTGAAGTGGCCGTCCAGCCTTGTGATGTTAGGCGATCTCTCAACTCATTAAAAAATAAAAAAATAAAAACAGGTCCTTAACTTAAGGTTTTCTTTCGGTCTGTCATTTGCGTGGGACTTGAGTTTGAAACCCTACGAACAATCAGCGCAGTCGGTGGCTTACATAAAGTGTTTGGAAGCAATGTCTAAGGACAGAATTTTTAACTGGTCTTCAAAAGTTATAACTGGCACTTGACCAGCGGAACATTGACAAAGGAGAACACTGGTTATTGATTTGCCTTCTTGGAGATCGCCTGGAACTGGTGGCCTGTAAATTGCCTTGTGTGTGACATGGCCGCCAAGTTTCTTCAACAATTTTTCATTTTTGTAGTTCATTCAATCCAATCCATCTCACACTCTGGCCTCTAACTTCCTTCCTCCATCAGGGCTCGAAATTTACACTGGACTACAGGCCCGAGGCCAGTGTTTTTTGCATCAGGCCAGTTAACTCTCGACCGGACAAGTCCGGTAGTCTTGTGTTTTTCAATTGGAATAATGTTGATACAAAACAAACATGATGATCAAATGTTGACTTTGAGGCTGATGTACATGTACATAGTGTATGTAAATATTGTTCAATTTTGTTGAGTATCAAAGTATATTTACTCAGAAGAATGAGATAATCTTCTCAACTAGTGCTTGTTCAAATAAAAACAGTACATTAAAGTTTTAAGTTTTTTCATTAGTTTTTTTCTCATTTTGATTCTGGTCTAAAAACATTTGTGGTCCAGTCAGGGATGAGAAATTTCAGACTTTTATCTGAATTCAGACATTTTTAAGTCTGCCTGGTGAACTTGTTTTCCCCCTACATTAAATACATGTAAGCGATGCTCTTTGATCTTCTCTAGCACTGAGGATACAGTTCCCAAAAGCTCCTTGGAATCTATACATGATAGTGTTAGCCAGAGGAGTGTCTGGGTGTCTTTTGGACACCCTTTTTTATCTGTCATTTACATGTAATGTATTGTAAGTGAACAATTTAGACACCCAGTTTTTAAATTTCCAGCAAATTTGGACACCCTTTTACCAATTCCTGACTAAAACCTTGAATCTATACAGTCAGGGGTAAATCAAAGCTTGGAACGCCATAATTTTAATGTACATGTACCTTCTAAGATCTACATTAGATCCCAGATTCAGTCTTTTTTGTCAGTAGCGATTCTCACCCCCTGTCCAGTAAAAAGTTTGAGCTACAAGCCTTGTAATTCGTCATCGACGCCACGAACTGACACACGGAATGTAGATCAATAAAAAGTAGCAATCGGAGAAAAGGGCGTTTAAAGTTGAACGCTTTTTAAAATCACGCTTTCGTACAAAATTTTAGGGTAATTTCAACTAGTTTTCTCACAGTGGAGACTTGATGCATTGAACTTCATAGGCCTATGTGGTGCTTTTTACTGCTTTTGGTTCAAAATTAATGAGCAATAAGATAAGAAATATTTGTGTCAGTTTGGTGCGTCAAAAATTTACGAAGACATTTTCCGTTTTCATGAGCTAATACCATCCAATGTATTGCAATGCGTGTGTCTCAATTTTTATGAAAATGTAGGTCAACGTGCGCGCTACACACAAGGTTAGTGTTAGTTCGTGGAAACATTTTTTTCTTCACAATCATCTTGGTGTGTTATGCAAAGTAGTACGCATATTAGGCATCGCAGCGTTTACACGCTTACAATAATTAAAGCACAGGAACTCAACTCTGGTGTTTCTGATCAGCAGAGTCAGGACACTAGTGCCACAACCAGGAATCGAACCCACACTCAAGAGTGTTCGAGTCCTGGTCGTGGCACTTGTGTCCTCGAGCAAGATACCGTTTTGATTTTTCCTTCGGATGGGACATTAAGCCATTGGTCCTGTGTACTAGGATTGGTAGACGCAATTGGATATCAACAACAAAGGGGTCTTAACATTCCAAAGAGGAATTTTGTATCAGTCAAAAGGTCAAAGTCAATACCCTTTTGGTTGAACATCATCAAAATACAGGAATGAACTAAAAACTGTAGAGAAACTGTACATACCATATACATTTGAAATGTGATGTCATTGGATGACATTCAAAGATTATAGCCAAATAACATTGTCAAATTTTATTCTTGTCTTTTCCCGTGTCTTCTGTGTTTTTTGAATGTTATTTTAATTTTTTATAGAGGACCACAATGGAAATAAGCTTGTTTAGCTTGTTTGTGTTATCCTCGACAATTCCTCAAAGTCAATGTCTTTTTCCTACTTGTATTTTTTATCTGTATTTGTCCACTTGTTGTATTTTAAAGAATTCTGTGGAGATTGTCTAATAAACAAACAAACAAACAAACAATTGACTGGAGGTTGGAGATTGTCTAATAAACATACAAACAAACAAACAATTGACTGAGGTACATGTACATGTATACAAGGTGTAAGTGCATTTTGAGACAGACCTTTTGAATTAATACGACTGTGCATTTTTCCCCCTTCCATTTACAGCATGCCAATTTCTATGGCTCACTGACCCAGACGTCCACATTGTCACTCGGCAGGAGTGAAGATGGAGATGTTAACATCCCCTTCAAGGACATCCTGCCAATGGTTGATCCAACAGAGATATTATTTGATGGTAAGACAAACACTCAGGCCTGGAATTACATGGAGGTCAAGGCCTCTGTTGCCCTGGTCTTGGCCTTAGTGCCCTTGCAACAGTTTCTTATAGATTTCAAGTTTTTCAAACCCCTTCTCTTTTTGATAAGTGCACTGGGTTCTTTTACGTGCATTACACAACCCATGGGACCAATGGCTCTACGTCCCATCCGAAGGACGCAGCAATAATGGTTAAGTGTCTTGCTTAAGGACACAAGTTTCACGACTGGGACTCGAATCCACACTCTGCTGATCAGAAACACCAGAGCTTGAGTCCGGTGCTCTTATCCGCTCGACCACCTATAATGGTAAGCCACCACTCGGGCCTAGAATTACACACAGGCCACGGAGGCCATGGCCTCTGTTGCCCTGGTCTTTGTCTTTGGTGCCCCTTCAACAGTTTCCCATAGACTTGAAGATTTTCAAATGGAAGTGCCCTTTGCAGGATGAAATTTGCCTTGCCCTCTCAAAGTTGAAATTTCAGGCCTGACCACTCCTTTTCTCATCTCCTTATGATGGTAAGCCACCACTCGGGGCCTAGAATTACACACAGGCAACGGAGGCTGTGGCCTCTGTTGCCGTGGTCTTTGTCTTTGGTGCCCCTTCAACAGTTTCCCATAGACTGTAAGATTTTCAAATGGAAGTGCCCCTTTGTAAAAGGAAAATGGCCCTTGACCTCTCAAAGATGAAATTCTAGGCCTGACCACTCCTTCTCACATCTACTCATGATGGTTAGCCGGTAATTCCATCTGGAATTACACGGAGGCCATGGTCTCTGTTGCCCTGGTCTTTGTCTTTGGTGCCCCTTCAACAGTTTCCCAAAGACTTCAAGATTTTCAAATTGAAGTGCCCTTTGCAGGATGAAATTTGCCTTGCCCTCTCAAAGTTGAAATTCTAGGCCTGACCACTCCTCCCATCTCCTTATGATGGTAAGCCACCACTCAGGCCTGGACATTACTCAGAGGCCACGGAGGCTATGGTCTCTGTTGCCGTGGTCTTTGCCTTTGGTGCCCCTTCAACAGTTTCCCATAGACTGTAAGATTTTCAAATGGAAGTGCCCCTTTGTAAAAGTAAAATGGCCCTTGACCTCTCAAAGATGAAATTACAGGCCTGACCACTCCTTCTGTCATCTCTTGATGCCTTCTTCGTAACTCCTCCTTCTTCCAGGGTATCCTCTGGCAGGGCTCATACATGTACATGTACTTCATGTTGGTAATCCTGTTGGTAATGTAAATCAATAAGGAAACAATTTACCATATGTATTGGATCATTTCAAAGGGTACCAAGGCAATGACCATTAGGCCTGCGGGACTAGTGTTGAGGCCGCTACTATTAATTGCTATGTCTTGTTGCGACTGCCGTTTTTGTAACTACCCAGTTAACCTCGCCGCCATGACTACTGAAAAAATGTGTGCACGTACAGACGTCATCCGACGTGAAGTGATTAAAAATGCAAACTATAAAGTTGCATCAGGTCCATTTGAAAAGATATGGTAAATTCCCATTGTTTTACACCCTTACAACATGTACACGTGAATTCAATTTTAATCTATTGTTGTTTGCATCAAAACAAAGTTACAGAATCTGCCCCTTTTTCATTTTTGTTTCAGGATGGGATATTTCAGCGATGAATCTTGCAGATGCCATGGGTAGAGCCCAGGTCCTGGAGTATGAACTCCAGCAAAAACTCTGCCCCTACATGAAGAACTTGAAGCCTCGACCCTCCATCTATTTCCCATCATTTATTGCAGCCAATCAAAGGGATCGAGCCGATAATGTGCTGACAGGTGGGTGACATTTATTGCAGCCAATCAAAGGGATCGAGCCGATAATGTGCTGACAGGTGGGTGGCAGGTTATCCTTGACCTTCGCCCTTTGCCTCGTTGAAAAAGGGCTCGAATTTGGAGGATATATCCACAAGACTGCAGGGCTTGTACCTCAAAATGTTTACTGGACCAGAATGTATTTTATGAGACCAGAATCAAAATGCATGTTTTTTTGACGCAATCCACTTCAAATGAATCATGTTCTTAAACATTCAGCCTAAACTGCATACAGTGAAATATATCACACAATCAGAGAAGAATGAGAGGGGACCAGTTGCTCTCTGACTTGATGCCTCTTTTGATCGCACACTCTGCTTATGTCTCTAACACAGAATGGATCAACCACAGGACTAATTGAAATATATTAGAAAGTCACACTTCCAGGGGCTATGATCAAGCAAGGCAAAATTGCGCGGGGAAATAAAAAATCACTAAAAACGAGGTTGAATCGGCCCATCTGTAACGACTCACAAGATAAGAATCATAACTCAGTTGTACAACCAAGCTTACTCAGACAATTCAAACTTATAGATTTGTTTCATCCTCAATCGCAATGAGTGTCTGTCTAGTCCGTTACCGGCACCAAACAATGTTCCTTAAGACCAAAGCCCAATTTCATAGAGCTGCTTAAAAGCAGAAAATATAGCTGAACAGTTATCTGCTTCGCAAAAATGTGCAGGATACCAGTCAACTGGTCAAAGAAAGGTTTATGTTGCATGGTATTTTGGCTGGTTACCTTAATCTGGTAAGTACATACCGTATAATGGTGCTGTACTTGGTTACTATTTGTGCTTTTAAAGCAGCTCTGTGAAATTGGGACCTGCTTAGCCACTTTATGAGGACCGGGCTTTTCCAACATTTACAGGGCGCCGTAAGCGCAGGCTACTGCAGTAAGCAGTGCCATGCATAAAGCCTGTAAGCACAAAAACTTGCTAAGCACAGACAAATCTTGCTTAGCAGAAACAGATTACCAGCCCAAATTCTGTAAAGTGTACATTGTTGGGACTGGTGCCCCGCTCATTTTTTGCTTAGCAAAGAAATTTTACAAGCAGTATTTTCAGCTAGATATGAAATTGGGCCCAGGTTACGTGTTGATTTGAGTAGTATCAGTATGTGATATATTATGTTGTTTCATTCCAGGCACTAAACAAGAGTTGCTGGAGACAATCAGGAACGACATCAGAGATTTTAAAAAGTCTAAGAAACTTGACAAGGTGAGCCATTTATTATTATTATTTTGATAACCTTTAAAGGGATTGTATATGTTTGGTACATGTAAATTGGAACCTACATGTACTGTTTGTGTCAATCCTATATAGTTGTAGATATATACCATACAACTAACCTGAATTTAATTTTCAAAAGGTGGTAGCATTTTTGAGATATTGCAGGAAATCTGGAGCGGTTATGTCCACACAGGAAGAATAATCTACAATTGGAATACACAATCTGAGAAACGTTTCTGACAGAAATGTAACGTTACAGAAATGCTCCTCAGATTCAAATTTCTTTGGATAAAAACTGATATCTTTTTCCATAGCCACATTACTTCAAATTGAAATGTTTCTGAAAAAGCTTTATACTATCAGAAGCAAGGTTTTAGCCAGGATTTGGCAAAAGGGTGTCCAAATTTGATGGAAATTTAAAGACTGGGTGTCCAAATTGATCACTTACAATACATTTACATGTAAATGATAGATAAAACAGGGTTTCCAAATTTAAAACATGGTGTCCCAGGCCTCGAATTACATGGCGGCCACGACGGCCAGTGCCGTCAATGCCCTTGATGCCCCTCGAAAAAATATCCTTTTCACGGCCATAATGCCGTGCCCTTTTCCCCTGATGGCCGTCGTGCCCCTTCCCCCGTTGGCCGTTGTGCCCTTTTAATGAAAGTTAAATATTTACTTGTGTTAGTTTTTGTTTTCAGCATACGATGTATCTTGTGCTTGTGACGTGTTTTAATGTACATATCCATCCAGCGCAATCCGCAAGGGAACTTCCCTGATAGGGGATAGCATAAATGACGTTCAACGCATCGCGACTCTTTATCGGTTGCATACAATGCGTGCATCCGTTGTACAAAAAAACACCCAACGCCATTAAGCAGGAGACCAGTCTAAAATAAAAACCATTAACCAACAGAGGGCGCTCTTCTGTTTGAACGCCCTCTTCTGGTGGAATTGTTGCACCGCATGACATGAAACAAATTTAGGTGAATGAATCGCGTTGCTGCCGTCCAAAACTTTTCGGGTTATACTTCAAGTCTGAGTTTAATATAATAACAATGCCGCGAAAAGAACGTTTGAAGCGGGCTGTAAAGGGTGAACTAGAACACTCTGCTGCTAAATGAACTACATGTAAGTGGCCTTCGTGCCCTTTTTATTTTCTCATTTTGGCCTTGGCGCCCTTTCTACTGGCCTTGGTACCCTCCAAAATTTTGAATACTCCAAGGCCAAAGTGGCCTTGCCCTAACAAATTTGTAATTCCAGGCCTGGTGTCCAAAAGACACCCAGACACCCTTTTGGCTAACACTATGATCAGAAGCTACTGTACTTCTTACCAAGTGATTTTTTATTGCCATTTATTTTATGAGTAATTATCAAATGTTTACAGACCCTTTAAAGACAGCTCTAAGTGGATGTTAATGACTCAAGATCTTTAGATTTGTCCTTGCTTGTTGTCTCACACACTCACAATATCTGGGGGATCGATCATTCTCACATGCAGGTCCTCTTCTTTGGAATAATCTTCCTCATACCTGTAGTATTTGTAACCTTTTTCTGTTAGTAGGTTTATGGTTACTCTCAAAACATTGTTGTTCACTTAGGTAGCTGCCATGTTTATTTTTCCTTTGGTTATTTTTCTCGTTTACTGCACCATGAGCATCTTTTGTGATGGATACTGGCGCATTCTGTATTCATCATATTATTATTAATATTTTAGTGATTACCAATTTATTGCCAAGTAGACATCGTAGTCCAAAATGCACGGCTTCGCGCGAAATTTTTAGCTCAAAATCAAGAACTGTTTAAATGTTTGATAATAATAACAAATAATAATGTACATTTCTAAAGCGTAATCAAACGATAAATTTAAAAATAAGCAAGACAAACTAACCAAACGATGCAATAATATAAAAATGAGATAAAATATAAACTTAGCACAGTCGAATAAACATATATATTTATAAATACACACTGAATGAGCTTACACGATCGCTGAGACGGACAGGAAGGCGGCTCGGCGGAAAAAAACAGCAAAACAATTTGACGTTATAATGATATATGCATAATAACCCATTGACCCCTTGTTTTAGTGTCAGGTAACGGACTCATTATAATTGTTTTATATTTCCTGTGGACTTCCTCTATTAGAAAAATGTATAAACTCAATATTTCAGAGTACCTAAAGCTGCCCTCCGGTCTACCTGCATTTCGCTTGCCGTGATGGAACCGTCTGGGACAAGCAAAAAATTAATGCTCAGCCATGTGAATGTCATGGAATAAGGAAAAATAAAATAAATTGTTTGTTTGTCCTTGTCCGACCGACCGCCATTTGTGTCGCGACCGATTTAATAATTTTTTCTTCAAAATTGTCATTACAATTCTAAAAAAAAAATGGTCAAAAAATGTTGAAACAGGAAGAAACTATTTTGAATATGAAGCAGTTTACTAACCCAGGGTGCGTATACATTTCTGACTTTTTATTTTGGTGAAATAGTGGACACAATTGCAATCACATGACTTTTTTCAAAATGACGGCATGCCTTTGACGGAAAGGTTCAGATAAAGTGTGTATTTAACTGATATTTTTCAATATAAAGGATTGCAAATTGAAACATATCATTTATAATGTGATTTGCTAGTGCATTCAGTGGCCGCCATTTCGTTGTTTACTTTTGTTGCTTATCAATTTTTACTTTCCATTTTGTTGGCAGGTGATTGTTCTCTGGACAGCAAACACAGAGAGATTCTGCGCGGTGGAGACCGGACTCAATACTACCGCCGAGGAACTCCTAAGCTCAATCAACAGAAACACCGAAGAGATTTCTCCCTCCACTCTCTTTGCAGTGGCCAGTATCTTGGAAGGAGTAAGTCCACTCTTAGCTTTGAACATGAACTTGGCGTGTGGTGGCTGAGCGGTCAAGCGCACCGGACCCACCCTTCAGTGTTTGTGATCAGCGGAGTGTGGGTTTGATAGATCAGGGGTTTGAGTCCTGGTGTTGACACTTGTGTCCTTAAGCAAGACACTTAACCAATATTGCTTCTTCCTTCAGGTGGGACGTTAATTCGTAGGTCCTGTATGTTCTGTAATACACGTAAAAGAGCCCAGTCACACTTTAGTCACAGTTACAATAGCTAGAAGAGAGGGAATTGCCCCATTGCTTCTGGTATTGGCTACTGAATGCGCCGCAGCACCTTGTTAACCCTTATAAAGTGCTACCTAAATGAGTCTAATAATTCAGCGTTATACTAGCCCATTGCAGTTTCTACTAGACAACGTACGCCCTACTTGAGTTAAGGGGGATCCTTGAGGTAACAGTGGATTTTCCCTATTGACGTCGGAATCCAAGGATTTTGATTTTCCGCCACAACTTTTCAAAAACTAATTTCAACTTCACTTTTTTCTCTCCATCGCAAGTGCACCTACATCAACGGCTCTCCCCAAAACACATTTGTTCCTGGAGTGATTGAACTTGCTACGCAGAAGGGAGTGATGATTGCTGGAGATGACTTCAAATCAGGCCAGACCAAACTCAAATCGGTATTGGTTGATTTTCTTGTGAGCGCTGGAATTAAGGTAAGTTTCGGAAGAATGGACATAATATACAAAATTCTTAAGAGGATTACCAATGTTTTACATCCTATTAACTGTAACACAGTCTAATCATTCTGGCAGGATCGACTTGTAGAAGTACTGGTCACCTGTTTCTCCTTGCCAGTCACTTGGGTTTTGGGGATGAAGATCTTTGTTTTTTTATCCCATAATTCCATTTGTTGTTGACAGTCATTGTTATTTTTTGTGTGTTGTAACTTGTATTGATTAAATAATGTTCTGGCAGTTGAAAGTGTAATAATATCAATAAAAAACATTAAAAGTAAAATCTCTTCTTATAGTTTAAATTAAAAGTGAGCAAAAATTTGGCTGGTGCGACCTCTCAAATACCATACGAGTGCTACCAGCCCTATGTTGGTGGTTTGTCCTGTACAATGCCAAACCTCTTTCCTCAGTGGGGGACCAGTCGGAAGTCATCTTCTGATAAGCCAGACACCGGCCCCCCCGGTGTGATACAACCTGGTAAACGACAGTAGGGTGGATAAAATAATGCACAATGAATGGATATTACAGCAACTCCATTGGCTTCCCATTGGACAGAGAATTTAGTACAAACTTTTACATATTACTTTTACATCTCAGATTTTGCCTTAGCCCCCACCTTGCATCGCAATTCAAAAACTTGCTTAAGCTAACTCGGCATACAATTATTAATATTATACATGTCCCTTAATGTGTATCGATTTGTTCACTTTATGATTTGTATCTTTTGCATTATATATTTCTCTATAGACCGTGCAAGTCTCGCCAGATTCGAACATTTTTGGGACCACTTTGGTCCCACATACGATGCTTTAACGCGTGAAGGAAACAAACTCACGCGCTTTAACGGGTCCCAATGTTCAAATACGCACGAGACTTGCACAGTCTATTGTTCCTGGTTATTGTATGTGCTTTATATGTGCTGTGCCTCGGAATAGAGTCTTGTACACTAGATAGATGGCGCATTATAAATGTTTATATTATTAGCATTACTATTATTATTATAAAGGCTGTAAGTGGTTTTACACAGAATATACACAGGGAATATACAATATACATGGTTACTACTTTAATAGTCTGATATGATGTAGTGGTTAATGGGATACACTTCTGTAAATTTGCAGCCAACATCGATCGTGAGTTACAATCACCTTGGCAACAACGATGGCAAGAATCTCTCAGCTCCGCAACAATTCCGATCAAAGGAGGTATGTCAATCAAGAAGGTATTGTCAAATCTGGTATTTGTATGGTCTGTTTTTATGCACTCTCATTTCTCCTGCAGAGTAATCATGAGAAATTTGCATAAATTCAGTTTTGTGATGCACTGATTTTCCAATAGATAGAGTCATTAAGAAAATGGGGGAAAAATTGCAAGCATGAAGCTTAATTCTCACACAACAGAAAGCTTGTGTTCAATGGTCAGTTTTACAAACCACCGGGGCTCAAGCAGGGTATAGCGCACAGTCGACTAAAGTCGCCACAAGGGCTAAAAGGTTTTTTTAAAAACACTCCTGTGTGTGCCTCTAACGGACATTAAATCGGTTCTTTACTTTCACAAAACTCTATCTTCAGATCTCTAAGAGCAATGTAGTGGATGACATGGTGGAGTCCAATCCAATCCTGTACAAGGACAACAAGAAGCCAGATCATTGTGTAAGTAACAAATCATTTGTCCATATAATGTGAATTTAATTTTAGTAGAATTACTTTTACAGAAGGCAGAAAATCACAAATTTAACTCTAGGTTTTTTTTTGGAGCACAATCGTGGGCATTCTACAGGGCACACTGCCATTACATCTTTCTACAGGGCATCTGATAATAATAATAATAATAATAATAATAATAATAATACGCAGTTCTTATATAGGGCTTTATACTCCGAAGGGTGTCTCAAAGTGCTCAGTATTTTTCCTACAAGGTAAAGTGGAGTTACGTGTTGAAGTATGAGACCTATTCTTGCATAGCAACATGTAATGGTTTACAAGGTGCTGTTTAAAATGATCACGCTATCATTTCATAAGGATCATTGCAATGACATCTGTTGTGTTTTTTAATCTTCTTTCAGGTTGTCATCAAGTATGTGCCCTACGTCAGCGACAGCAAACGTGCCTTAGACGAGTACACATCAGAGATTATGATGGGAGGGCGTAACACCTTAGTTATTCACAACACCTGCGAGGACTCTCTCTTAGCAACACCCATCATCCTGGACTTGGTGATTCTTGCTGAGATATGCCAGAGGATTTCATTTAAGACAGGTAAAGACACCTATTAAAGATGCTAGGTCTGACTTTTTGGCCGACTTGACCCCAAAATTTAGATTTCAATTTTTGATAGCTATTACAGATTCAGGAAAGTTGTAAGCTTTCATTTGAAAATATCCGCCGATGATATGTGGAAAAGTGAATTATTGTTAGGATCCTGACACTATCTCTTGTCCATTAGCCATGTACAAATCCTTATAAGGTGCTTGCTACATAAAGTGCTTAAAAAACCAAAAATCTGAAAGTGTTTTGTTTGTTCAAGCACTTCGAGTACCTTATTGGTAGATAGTGCGCTGAAAACTATATGTATTATAGGCCTATATTATATTATAATATAATTGTGAAATAGTTTTGTGTTCCATTTTCACAAACTACTTATAATGTACATGTAGGCCTATAAATCATGAAAATAAATGTATTTATGAATTTATTTCAGGACATGACCTAGATTTGATGACAAACACATACTTGACCATTTTGGTTGAATGAAAATTTGTCAAATCTTGTGGTTATTCGCAACCGTTATGGCACAATTCATTTACTGCTGCTATGGTCTATAAAAACATTGTTAGGTCAGAATATGACTTTTACTTTGACCTCAGTTAAGTGGAAGTACGTCTTGCGGCTTCTGTTTTCTTTAAAACTTTGTTGAAAGTTGTTATCTTACTGATTGATGGCTATTTGCATTTTTAATGTAACCAAACCAAAGCCGCATATGTAGCTAAGCAATAATTCTTACCTCTGTTGTCATTCTTGTTTTGATGTGTCTAAATGTATCTCTGGACAACCTGACCTGAATTTGCACAATCTCTTTTCTCTCATTTTATTCACATGTGTGTTACTATTATTTGATTGTGATCTTAAATTACTTCCACTGGACTATTATGTACTTTTTCCATGTTTAATTTTTGTTCTCCATGTTATGGAATTGTTGAGAAAGTTGTGGGTGCTCCTACCACAGAAGGACAGTCCTTCTCCGGATGACACCCCCATTCATACTGTATTTTTTGTCTTCTTCTTGTATTGTGTTTCATTATTACCATGTATTATTAGTTTTTTTGGATTCAACAATTAGTGCATGAATGTATGAATGGAAATAAACAAACTGGATCCTTTTTTATCTTGCCAAAATTATAGACCAATTAGAGCATGAATGTATGAACGGAAATGAACAAACAAACAAACAACCCAACACCCCAACAAACAAACAAATAAACAAACAAACAAACAAACAAACAATCAAGTTTTCATTTTATTGAAATGTCATAGTGATGTGGCCTGTCGTGGTCAAGCGGATAAGAATACTGTACTTTAAAAGGCTTGTTGAGTGGGACGCCAGTCAGAATCCATACAACCGTTAAATGGCCTCTGACTGGCACCCCTGAACAAAGATATTGACAAAAAAGGGAGACCGCCAACATAGGGCTAGATAGCTCAGTTGGTAGAGCGCAAGCACGTTAATCCGAGGTCGTTGCAATTTATCTTTGTTCAACCCCAAATGAATAGAATATGTTACAGTTACAGAATGAATTTCATAATCAGTAGGCCTATCAGACTAATATTAAACATTGATGTTTTTATCCTTACCACTCCTTTATAATACCTTTAAACAATAATTTCTCTTTGAAGATGAAGAGCAGGAGTACCAGAGATTCCATCCTGTGTTGTCCATCCTGAGCTACCTGTGTAAGGCTCCGTTAGTACCCAATGGAACACCAGTTATCAACGCCCTGTTCAAACAGCGCGCTTGTATTGAAAACATTTTCAGGTATAGCCATTTTTATTTATACTACAAAGGTGACGCTCCATGCTAAAACAAGGCACTGCCTACCAAAACTCAAAAACTGGATTAAGTTGCTCTCAAATAGATCAGAAAAAAAAGCTTTCAAATCACCTAGTTAGTTAAAGGCACTGTACACGTTTGGTAATTACTCAAAATATATATTAGCATAAAAACTGACTTGGTAATGAGCAACAGAGAGCTGTTGATAGTATAAAACATTGTGAGAAAGGACTAATGTAGTTTTTGAGAAAGAGGTAATTTCTCACTAAAATAATAAAAACTTCTTGCAAGAAGTTTTTATTCCTATCTGAAAGCACACAGATTTGTACAACAAGGGTGTTTTTTCTTTCATCATTTTCTTGCAACTTCGATGACCAATTGAGCCAAAATTTTCACAGGCTTGTTATTTTATGCATATGTTGGGATACACCAAGTGAGAACACTGGTCTTTGACAATTTCCAAACGTGTACAATGCCCTTAAGGTCTACATGGTCTATAGTCAGGCCTGTCTATAGTATAAGGTGTAAGAAGTAACTATAGCTAGTAAACTTGCGGGCACCAAGGTTTTAGCCAGGATTTGGTAAAAGGGTTTCTAAATTTGCTGGAAATTAAAAAAACTTGGGTGTACAAATTGTTCACTTCTAATGCATTTACATGTAAATGACAGATAAAACAAGGTGTCAAAATTTAAAACAGGGTGTCCAAAAGACACCCAGACACCCCTCTGGCTAACACTATGGTGGGTACAGCCAGCCATGTGTAAATCTGTTTTAGGAGGAGAGTTTGCTCTGAGAAGAGTCGGTGTCTACACTCCTCCCAAAATATATTACACACGGTTGCACAGGGTTGTACTAGTTATAGTTATGTCTTATTTTCCACACCATGCAAAGCTTCAAAGATTACTTATAAGGTAAGTTTTTCTCAATGAAGAAAACAAAACTTGTTTGAGACATAAGAACCCATTGATATCAAGGCTGGTATTTCGGTTACCTACTCTTTTAATGCCATTTTCATTATTTCTGACAAGTGCCTTATTTTGACATGGGCGTCACATTATTTTCAAACATGTTGACATATTGACTACACACTGTAGAAGGTTATCACAGCCAAAAACACAACTGCGTGGCCCACTTTCATAAAGCCGTTGAGCACGATAATATTGCTTAACACAGAAAAGCCGCTTTGCAAAAAAACGGGTTGCCAGCCAAGATATCATTTAGTGAACTTTGCTTGTGACTGGTGTCCTGCTGATATCTGCTGAGCAAGTAAATTTGTTAGCAATAATTGTTGCTGACAAGCTTTTTGAAATAGGCCACGTCTACAGCGGCTACACCTACGGCCAATTCGGAATGGCCTAAGGATTGTGAATTCGATTTCGAATTTTGTCTGGTAAAGTGACTTGATTGGTTATAAGAGAATAGTTAAATTGGGTTCCCCAGACTAAAGACAGTGTTGCTTTATCACATGTTGCAAGCTTTTTGTATAGCAACCTCATGATTGGCAAAGCCTGGTGCCACTGTGCCGTACACATTCATTCAGAGTTGTGTATGGGTGTTCGTCGCCTCTAATTAAACTACACACAAGGTTGCTCTGAACTATGTGACATAGCAACTGTCTCTAGTCAAAGGAATTCAAATTTAAGCACTCGCTCGTGACTAAGTAAGTCAATGTACCAAACATACCAGACAAATGCAAGCTAGATACATTAACAATATAGTAACTGCTTTCCTTACAACACGAGTGATTTTTTTTTACTTGATTGAAATTACGCCTTTAACCAGTTCACTTTGGGATTAAAAATCATGTTCCTGTTATCCATGCAGGATTATTTTAAGTCAAAAAGCAACTTTTATTTTGCTACGGTCATGTTTCTGAAGCACAATAAAACTGTTGGAAAGCAGTTGTGTAATGCCCGATCATCGACCTATGCCCGGCGAACAGGCGGCATCCCGGAGAAAGATAAAAGTCCCAATGGTGATGCAGTACAATCTGTCTTTACATAAGCGTTGCTGGTATGTGAAAGGAACAGGCCCTTCGATTAAGGCATTAAGCACAAATCCATCCAAAGAGTTAATCATAGTTCATTGTGTGCAGTGCCTTTTGACCGGTGCCACTTATCCGTGACCACAGGGACTCCTTGAAGCAGATGCCTGTGTACGCGCAACCTCTACAGTGTCTCATTAAGCACAGCCTGTTGACATGACCACCGCCAACATGCGCAGAAACTCAAACTTCAGTTTATATGACCGCTGCTGCGTTTGATGTTAAGAATTGTACGTGTTATTGCGTCATCCGCAGCAAACTGGTTAAGGATATAATTGTTTATTGTAACGACTCCTTGCAATGACCTCACATGTTGCTATTGTCTGCCGACGATTGTTGAGTGTAAAGATGTGGTGCTTGTTTAACCGTACATGCATCACCTACATGCTATCTCCCTCGTGGTGAACAAGTCACGCAAGCAAGCCGGTGAGAGAGCTTTTTCCACTGCTGCCTCCTGCCTATGGAACGGTCTTCCTGTCCCCATTAAAAACTCTAAGACGGTTTTGGCTTCAAAAAGGGTCTCAAGACTCACCTGTTCTCCAACTTGTAGCTGGTTGTCCCTATTACTTTGGTCTTTCTCTTTCTCCCTTAAGCGCCTTGCATGCTTTGGTAATTTGGCGCTATATAAATCCAGTTATTATTTTTATTTCATTGCGCACTAAACACATGGGAAAACTGACTCCCCAAAAGGCGCTTAGATCGTCGGCAATGTCGTCAGTTGAATTTGGTCAATACTTATTTTGAGATATTTTTCTATCTTCCAGAGCATGCGTCGGATTGCCTCCTCAGAGTCACATGACACTTGAGCACAAGTGTGGCGCCCTCTCTGGACTGAGGAACGTCCATGACAAGAAGACGAGCCACAAGCAAGTGAATGGCTGCATAAACGGAATGACCAATGGGATGGCAAATGGAGTGACTAACGGCTATACGCATTTGTCCAATGGAATGGCCTCCATGAGCAATGGGGTTGTATGAAAGAAAGAAAAACATTTAACAAATTCTTTATACATTATTTAAATGTATGGATGAAAATTGTATTATTATTTTAAATATTGTTTCCTAGGTTGTATCGTAAACTTGGGTGCGATCCCTGGCTTTACGGCAGTTACAGGTTGAATGCATTCTGACTGGCAACCCCGAACAAAGATATTGACAAAATAGGGAGACCGCCAACATAGGCAAAATAGCTCAGTTGGTAGAGCGCCGGCACGTTAATCCGGAGGTCGCAAGTTCAAGTTCCGCTCTAGTCAATTTAACTTTGTTCAACCCCAAATTATTTAAACATGGTTAGGTTTTGTTTTGTCAAGCTTTCTGCATTATTTGTTTTCCAGAGACTGTATCATCCTTAAAATATCTTTGTACAGTTCAATCACAGATGTTTGTTTTTGATCAGTAGACCACATCAGGGCCCAATTTCATAAAGCATGTAAGCACAAAAACTTGCTAAGCACAGAAAACTACTGCTTAAGAAAAAAAAGAAAAAGGTTACCAGCCAAAATACCATACAGTTACCATTGCTGTGACCAGTACCCCACTCGTTTCTTGCTTAGCAAAGAAATTTGCTGAGCAGAATTTTCTGCTGAAGAGCTTTTTGAAATTGGGCCCCTGACTCACTTGTACCGCTTACCACAGTGTTCTGCAGTTAATGGCACCCGTTAACCCTAAGCGTGTAGCTCTTTGGGCTGTAAGCGCGGAGTCCATGGTGTTTTGTCGGGTTGGCGTAGTGGTAACTTTCCTTGCCTTCTAAATTGTACCTCTGGTATCCCTGGTTCGAATCCTGCCGGGGGCACTATGTGGATTGGGTTTTCAGTCCCTACCTGATGGCGTGGGTTTTTCCTGGATCAATTCTCTGGAGTTTGCCTTGCACATCTAAAACTTAAACTTCCTTCCTCTTCTTCTAGTACAGTGATTAAGTTCGCTTTCTGAGAGTCCTTGTCTTCACAACCAGAATTAATAATATGAAATGAAAAAGGAAATAAGAGCCATGAAATTTGGCTCGGGTGTCGGGATTTATGTGAGGTTTGAACTGTAATTATGCCTCGTCAAAAGATTGGAACAAAGATGAAACAGTAGCATGTGTGTGTGCTTCATGCCAGGTCCCCCCCTGGCTTTGTCCATAAGGATAAAGACAGGCACTGGTCTTACAAACCCAATGGTCTCATTGGATAGACTATTTGCATGCAATGAGGCACAACTACCAGCATACTACGGTGGCTGATCTCCGCCAACAGCTAAACACTTTTTCAGTACGGCGTTATAAAATTAGTTGTCGGTATTACCATAGTGATTTGTATTGTGACATCACACTTTCCATAGCAAATCAGATTGATTTGTAGTTAAGATCAATCTTAACTCTTTGTGAAATCAAGCCCCTTTTTCGAAGCCATGAAAAAGCTTTGTCTGATCTGAATATAGATGTTGATTGTAAAGTGCCAAAGTTTTGAAGGTTGTCTAAGCTAAGGCCTTTACTTGTTCAGATTTGCAACTTTTAAGATGTTCTGCTGAATTTCTTGTCTTTGGTTTTTCAGCTGTGCCATTGAAAAGTGAAAAAAAAACATTACAAAGTCTTGCTGCACCTTGCACTTTTCTCAATAATGGACAAACTTCGGATGCGTGCCTGGTTGTTTGAGTGTGTCTGTGTTGTACTTCAGGGGTTGTTTAGGGTTTGTTTTGAACATTAGAATGGTATCCTTGACGTATTAAGATGTGTTTGGTGTGCATGGATGTAGTACAATCTGGGGTGCCCTGGACGCCACGTTTAAAGGCTAAATTTAGCCATGCTCTAGTGGGTGTAATATAAAGGCTTACATAGTGTAAATGAGCTACTTTTACAAGTCTGCTGCTGAGAAATATGGTCAACTGAAATATTTCTAAAGACAAATTAATGTGCATTTGATCGGATCGAAGGTTGCTTAAACGTGTGCTCTTTTAAGTAATTAAACTGTAATGGTTATAAGGTCTTTCAGAGCTGCCAACTCTCCCTGAAAATAAACCAATCTTTCCATGTTCTGGTGAACAGATTGAAAATCTCCCTGATTATGGAAACCTTTCCCTATTATGTTGAACGTAATTCTAAATATCTCCCTGATTGTTGTGCAAAGTCGTCCTGGTTGTGAGGTGCAATTGTTGGCAGCTATACTTCGACCGAAATGGTCGATTTGATGGTCGATGTAAATGTAAATCTTCATTTCAAAGTGGAAATGTGTGTCAAGTAACAAACTTTAAACCATTGTCTTGGTGTGTGGGCCTAGTCCTGCGTAGGGTTGTCAGTAATTTTGTTTTCTCGTTATTTACGTATAAAATGTATTCAGCACACGTACATTCACGTACATGTACACCTAGAGTGTTCACTGTAGGTTTGCGTGCTGCTGGTGTCATGGGGAAATCTGTCCCCCGGATGTTCTGTCCCTCATAGAAACTAACATGAGCTGAAGGAGGTTGATTCAAAAGAGGGCGCTATCGGAATAAATGTGTATGCAGTTCGCCGTTGGGGGACTGAATCTCCTGCAATACTGGCAGCCATCCGGCTGACTAGATGGATCAAATTAATCTGAGCCATGTGTCCAAAATCCTGCAAAATTCAATGAAACGCACCAGGGCCAAATTTCATAAAGCTGTTCAGCGCAGACAAATGTTGCTTAGTGGAAACATGTTACCGACCAAAATGCCATGTATAATGTATTGATTCTGAGTGGTTCCTTGCTATTTTTTGCTTAGCAGACAAATCTGCTAAGCACTTTTCTGCTTAAAGATAACATTGAAAATGTAAACTTTCACAGATTTTTCACACAACTTACACGGTATAAAGATGGTCGTAGTGGAAAACTTCCCTTGAAATTTTGTTTGCCTGAAATACTGTTGGTTTTGAGAAATTGGTGTAATGATACAATTAGTTTCCATCTCGCGAGTCCAAACTTTGATGTTTGGAAACAATGATGGGGTTTTATCACTATTTGCCTGTTACTCCGATGACCGATTGAGCTTAAACTTTCGTAGGTTCGTTATTTAATGATGTTGGGTTAAACAAAGTGGTGTTACTGATCTTTGACATTTACCAATGTTGGCAGCTTTACGGATTGGGGCCCAGTTGGTGAAGGATATTGTTTTATGTTAGTTCATTCATTGGTTCGAATCCCACCCGAGTAATATGGCTGTGGGTTTTATTTAATTGTTCAACATGACTCGGGAGAGTACTGAGTATACAGTGCTTAAACACACATCGGTGTATGGGTAAAAAAATACAATAACCTTTATCCCTGATGTAAATTTAACATATATTTAATATGTTAGTTCAGTACCGTATATATACATTGGTGCATCATAGCGTGGTAACTGTCTGGTACCAAGACTGACATCAATCAGTTTACTTAACAATGCAACAGAACCCTCTGTTGCATTTTGCTGCGTTTAGCAGGGTTTTCATTTCAACTGTGTTGCATTTTGCTACATTTTAGCAGGTTTCTCATTTCAACTGCGTCGCATTTTATGCGTTTAGCAGGGTACGTATAAAACACATGGGCCCAATTTCATAAAACCTGTAAGCACAAACACTTTCTAAGCACAGAAAAATCTTGCTTAGCAGAAACGGGTTACATTTATACTGTTGCCTCCGGTGCCGCACTCATGTTTTGCTTCTAAGCAGCATTTTCTGCTAAACAGCTTTATGAAATCAGGCCCTGATGTGGTTTGGGGTTTTTATTGTTTGCATGTTTTTATATTGTTTTGCATAGTGTGCTAAAAACAATCCCTGATCAGATATTTTCAAAGATGAATGACCATGGGCTGTCGTGTGTTCGACACCCCCAATGTCCTCGATCTGAGGACCACAAGAATTAAATTATTTTTTAAATTATTGCAAAACTTCATGTGTTTATAAGGTATTTATTGTTATGTTTTACTCTAACTTTTAATTCTTACTGGCAGTAGAATCTTAGGTGAAATATTATATTATGTCATTGTTTTAAGAAACTTATAATTTTAGTCTGTCCACGTATTGTCTTCAAAGTAATGTTTTGTTTTGTTTGGTGTGTGCTCTTCTGCCATTTTCGTTGACAACAATAAATATATTTAATTGGACATGCGGTTTTATTTGTTACTCATTCAGAGTGATATTTGAAACATGTCATGATGTAGTTTGGTCTGTACTTTCCACACAGACATTTTTATTTAGTCAAAAGGTCAGTTTCAAGGCCGTTTTGATTGAATTTCATTGAAATTCAGGATTGAATATCATTGAAATTCTGGATGGAATTTCATAATTCAGAATTGAATTTCATGATTCAGGATTAAATTTCATGGAATTTATGAATTTTTAAAAAAAGTTCCCCTGTGTACACAAATTTACAGACCCATTATATCATTTGAAATGTCACGACGTCGTTGGATATTTGTTTTGATGTTAACAAATGTTGCACTGCACTGCCAAATCTGGGGTGTTAAAATAACACCATTGTAATTGTGTTGGCAGAAATTAGTGTTATTCTAACACCCTATGGTATACATTTTGATTTTGTTGGTTTCTATAATACGTGACAACACCCATAGTGTCAATTTTAACACCTCAGTTTTTGCAGTGTGGATGGATAACAATTGCAATGGCATTTTACACCAATTTTATGTGAGGTTTAAGACTTGTACTTTTTCCTCACTTTAGTGATGACTCTATCTATTGAACAATGAGTGCATCACAAACTGAATTTGACCTTGGAACCCTGATTAAAGGCAACGTACACCTTTGGTTTTTGGAACCGTTCGATTGTTTTGATCCCTTATGAATGTAGATTATATACAATAAAACTTACCTTTGAAAGTTTCATTTTAAGGGTGGATGCGTAATTGAGATATCGCCAAAAATCTGGAGCGTGCCCACGCTAGAAGAATAATCCGTAATTGGAATACACAATCTGAGAAACGTTTCATGCATGAAACCTTTTTCCAGATTGAAAATTGATTGAGTCCCTATCTGTAAAACCACATTCCTTAGAAGGGAATCGTTTCTCAAAACTGTTATACATTATCAACAGCTGCAGTGTCGTGGCCGATCGGTCTAGTTCACCGGGCCCAAGCTCCGGTGTTGTCAGCAGCAGAGTGTGGGTTCGAATCCTGGTCAAGACACTTGTGCCCTTGAGCAAGGCACTTAACCATGCTTCGTAAAAAGTTGGGAAGGTATTGCATTCCGCTCTACCAACCAGGCTCTTAGTGGATGATACCCATGCCTACATCCTTACGGACTGTTGACCCTGTTTCAGCCCCAGGAGTAGGTGGCAACGTGCCCCTGGTGGCAGTTGATTTTGGTCAATAGCCCAAATCAGTTAATAGTGTAGCACTCACCGTGATGTTAGCAGATCTCTCTTTAAAAAAAAAAAAAAAATCAAAAAAGTGCTCCTCATCAAGTAAGTGATTATGGAATATTAATGTTTGGAGTAATTACCAAAGGTATACCCTCTCTTTCACGGTGCATTGATAACCAATATTCCAATATGTAGGGCTATAGACGATGTGACCTCTGACGTCACTCGAAAAACCATAATATGATGCGCGCGCATGTCGCCGGGCAAAGCTTTTGTGTACTTGACAGCCAGCTATAAAGTACACGCAATCTTACCGCGAGTACGCGTCTTCTTGTCCGGCGGAACATGACTTGGACAGTGTTTTGTAAAGAAAGGGCGGTTTGAATGTAAACAGGTCACATCGTCTTTATGCATTTCTGTTAACCGAAGCGCCCCAAGTGTACTATATTTATCAGTATAGGATTGCTATATTAACAATAAAATGACAATGATCTCTGTGCGCAGTATATAAATCTATGAAGAATAATGATTTGTCCGAAGATATTACAATTATGAATTTGAAAATATTTATAAAATGCAAGGTGGTTATGATGAATGGTAAAATTCATACAGAAACAATGATCGGTTTTTATAATTGTTTGATGCTATGTATTATTCAATAAAAGTACAGCGCATACTTATACTAGCTTTTGATATAGTTTGGAGTATTTATATGCATCTTTTATAGAGTTTAGTTTAGTTCAATTTAATTCAAATCAATATAAAAATGAAAGTGTTAACACAAAAAATGTAAGTACATCCGAAATAACAAAAGTATGCTAACATCAATAATAGTATTTATTGTACTCCACTTCTCAACAAATACAAAAAGCTAAAACTTAAAAATAAAGTAAAAATACATAGATAGCTAGAGAGATAGATAACAACTTTATTATCCCACACTGGGTAAATTAAACTGGCCTTAATTCATACAGTACAGACACAAACACTATTTAGAACAATAAATAAACCGACAGATGGAAAACCTGCAAAATAAAGAATGAATATCAATAGACTGTGCAAGTCTCGCGCTCATTCGAACTTCCGGGACCACCGTGGTCCCAACCATATGGAGTTTTACGTGGGCGAGATTTTGTTTCGTCAATTATTTTAGTTTAACGTAGTTTATGACTATGAACATTATATATGTTGTTGGTAATGTAATACTTAGTGATAAAAAGTATGAAAGTAAAATCAATTCATCAATATAACGAAGAAAACCCGAGAATTAAACTTGACCTCAGCTTCCGGTTACTGCAAAAAATTAAGAATTTTGTGCTCACCTCCGATAACAAAACTTATGTAAACGCTTGTTTTGGATGCGCGATGATAATTGCCAGATGGTGTATTTGCAACGCGAGGCCTTTTCATTGCAGTCTATGGTTGTTGAGGCGTCAGCATCCTCTATAAACTGCGCTAAGCGTTAATTTTACGCCGGTGTGACCTTCGCGAATCCGCGTAAGGGGTTTCTGAAAAGTTAAGATCAAATGAGCATCCTTGTCCCAGAGTTTTAATTATGTGTAACTAATAATTAACACATTATTTGTGTATTTATTATAAAAGCTCAAACTAATTTTATAAAAATTGTACTGTGTATTTTTGTTGTTCAGATTTTGTCATTAGATATAATTTAAAACACGGATTTGATTTCAGAAAAATATATGTTCTTCGTTTCACGTGTTTTCTCGTCCCGATACGCGCGAGACTTGCACAGTCTGTAAGCGTAAAAATATATTAAAGGTATAATTATGATTAAAAAGATTCATACAAGGTTAAGTATTCACAAGAGTAGTCCATAAAACTGAGGATTCAGAATAGCACAGCTACTTTAAATCAAGGTACAGCGCATACTTAGAGTAGCTTTTGCTACAGTGTGAAAAAGAGTTTTTTTGTAATAGTATTACAAAATAAGATTACAGCCCTTGCTTTTTTCTCCTTTTAACAATTATTATGTTTAAAGGATAAAAAAGCAAAGGCTGTGGAGGAACATAAAGCAAAAGGTTCATCTTGTACGTAAAAAGATAAACAATAAAACACTCGGATAAATCTAAGAAAATAACATTTTCAAAAATGTATCAATATTTGAAAATAACCACAGACGGACGCTATTTTGCATACCAACTCATGTCTTCGTGTGAGCATGATATTTAATGTGAGTTAAAATGGATTTGAAAACCTCGGTTGATTATCAAAGCTCTTCAAGGGACCTTCCCTCAATTATTATTTCATCCCCTATAAATTACATTTCATTCCCATTAATTGCAAAAAGGCAGTCAATCATAATTTGCATAATATCAAGGACTTCGTACAGGCTAAATGATGTCATTATCTCGAAATATTATTTCGTAAATTTGAAATAATATGTTGTCACTATAACTTATTTCGTCCCCTCAGAACACCAATTTCGTTCCATCAAGATAATATTTCGTTCCTTCGTAATAACATTTTGAGGGGACGAACTAATATTTCGAGGGAACAAATTAACTTATTTTGTGGGAACAAGATAAGTTATTTTGTGGGAACAAGATAAGTTATTTTGTGGGAAATAGTATTTCGAGGGAACAAAATAATATTTCGAGGGAGCGAAATAATTTTACAATTGTTTTGTTTTACCATTTCAATTTTGTTCACCAGTCCCTTGAGGGGCTCCCTACATTTGATATTTGAGCTTATAGAAAGAAAAGGTACACGGTGGTTCTGTCGCTAATAACTAAGGGTATTCATTTTAACTCCTGGGCATAGAACCTGCTGTATTTTACAAAGTCAGTTTCTACTCAAATTAGTACTATCATATTCTGGTAAAAAAATTGAGTTTCGGATTATCGTGTTGTGTAAACATAGCTTAATATTAATATTGATTTTCAGCTGTTTATTAGGCCTATTTATTGATTTATTCCACGCCGTGCTGTTTGCATACACTTCGCCAGATAAGAGTGCCCGCCGATTGTGACTGAGGTGTTTGTTCAATTGGTTGGGGTGTTTGTTTGTTTGTTTGTTTGTTTGTTTGGGGGTGTTTGTTGGTTTTTTGTGCTTGTATTTTTTACAAATATTCGTCAGTTCATCTTAATTTATTTACACACACACTTGCAATAAAGTGAACAACTTTCGACAAGTAAAACATTATAAACTAAGACTGCCACTTTTATGCCTAAATACAGGTTTACTTGCAAAAACAACGTAAACGTTATATCGAGTAAATAGGCCTACTACAATTTACATACAAGTACGTGAAGGAAACACAACAAGTTAACAAGTCTTTAACATAATCACATTAACCTCATTGTTTGTTTGTGTGAACACCCCCTCCCCCTTTTTTGTTGGGGGGTTACATTTGGCATTATATGTAAATCAATAAGGCAAGTACAATTATAAGTGAAGATGTTTCTTTTGGATTTCAGAAAAATGTTAAACAAAATGTGTTATACATAATTTCAATGAAATTTAAACCTATTAAACAAATAAAAAACAGGGTACGCCACTTGTACTTGTCACTATAAAGAAATTAAATAAAAGTAAACATAAAATCTAAATATAAATAAATTACTTTAGACCCTATTAACCTCTTTAAAAAATCTCGATGATAAAAAAAGACTTTTGAATAATTAATTTAAAATTCAGTATCACTAAATCAATATGAATCCATATAACTCGGGTACAAGTTTCTAGCTAGCCTGGTACAAGGCTCGCAGCATGCCGTTCATTGATCGTGCTGTACATCCTTTAAAACCAGGCTAATTAACAAACGAGCAAAGTTCGACGAATGAGCAAAAGCGACGTGGTCTGTATTAGGCGGGTGTTGCGTGGTAATTATGTTATTTTGTTTTACTGTGATATGAAGTGAAGTACAGGGTCGAGAGGCGACTCTGCCGCCCTGTTTAACAACTCATTTATTATTTTTGTCTAGGATCTATTGAGACGGACGGTGATAACAATGTTATGGTTTGCGAATTTTTAGTGACTTATTCAGGTGCTACACATACGAAGCGATTGCATTTAATCGGCGAAACAGAGCGGATTGCAGATCGAGGTTGGTTTGGTTGCAAACTCGAATTGAATCATGTCAACATGTCTACTACGAAAAAGAACTAGAGAGACTTGTGTTTCATAAAGTTGTACAAGATTAGCAAGGTTGGCACATGGTGTCTTCTGGTACAACAACTTAAAGTTCGTGGACATCACAGCCCCAAACTGCAAAGGCAAGCGTCAATCGAACGTGAATCGAGCGTCTATTAAGCTTATGAACCCCATGGTATAACGGCTTTCTGTTACACAGTTTTCTGGTACGACAACTTGAGGTTCGTGGACATCATAACCCCGAACCGCGAAGACGAGCGTCAATTGAACGTGAATCGAGCGTCGATCAAGCTTAACCTCACAGTACAAAGGGTTTATGTTACACAGTCATTTAGGGTATAACACAAATGACTTTGTTTTCTTTTGAAAACAGAATCCCAAGGAAGTCGACGTTTCGACCCAGTGATTCTTGAATGTCTGCATTAGATCTCAGAAGATTTAACATTACGTGATTTGGGATTCTCACCATCGTCATCGGAGGAAGTTTAGTTTGTTTCTGTACCGAGTTTGTTGTTTCTGGCAATCCCAACTCAGTTTAACTTTTGATTCATTTATTGGAATCGATAAGTAACACTTCAAGAAATCCAACTATACATCCTCAACTACGTCCGCAACCACGCTGTTCTTTCTGCTGCGCATGCCCGTAACCAGGTAGGAAACTATGTTTTGTTTCGTATACTCCTCTTGGCGCAAACGTTTTGCTGTTGCAGATTTATTTTTTTACTAAAACCGCGTCCATTTTGTAAAATGGCAGCATCATGGAATCCCTTTGGATAGCAAACTCCGTTCTTAGTCAGAGATTTGTGTGGCACAAGTAAATTTCAGGATAACAGGGGGGGGGGGTGGAGATCAAGCGGTGGAAAATTAATAATTTATTATTTTTGTATCATAATTTTTGATATGTTAAATGTATTTATTGTATTTTTTTTTACATTTTTCATTTTGTTTTGAGAGGATTGATGGGGTGGGGCTATTTAATGTGTCGAACCATTCATTTTGTGCAATTTCTTTATTTGTTGATCTCTTGTGGGCGGGTTTCAGAGCGGGGGGAGGGGCACCAGACCCCCCCACCCCAACCCCCCGCCAAACAATTTTACTTATAAATTAACTACGGAAGGCACGTGTCAGTGTAACCCATACTTTGATTGACCATATAATTCGTCGTGTTCCTTGAAGAGGGGCGTAAGGCTCTACGCCCTTCTTCCAGGCTTACAAAGTACCTTAGTTTTGTTTCCTAGTAACAAAAGCTCGTAGGCAATCAAATGGCCCCTGGCAAAAAAAGGTGGCATTACTGTTACATTTTTGTTGCTAGAATTACCCCGGAGACATTTTTTTCCATTCCCATGCAGAATTTAACCTTCCTATGGTCACTAATGAATGGCAGAAAACCGATCAAACGTTCACACTTAACTGTCTTTAAACACAATTTTGCGGACATGTTTGATAAAAACCCCTTTTCCGGTACCTTTTCGTCACGTCTTCTTCCACGCACACGAATTAACAACTAGTGGATTTGTATTTGTTAAAAAAAAAGGGGGAAAGGAATAAAAGAAGAGGTCATCAGCTTGTCTTTAAATAAAAACCTTAGTGGTCACGAAACCTGAACAAAAAACCCAGCAACCCTGAATTATCAATTGAAAAATGCTTACTGACCACAATGGCCTGTGATGTACTGAGGCAAAACGTGGTAACGACATCTGTTTGATATGCACGGAGCAGAGAGCAAACATAAGATGCGGAAGACGAGGTAAATTAATCTGAAGGGAGACGACAGAGATTTGATTGAGACGGACAGGGGGACAGATAGAACGATTGGTTGAAACGCAAACACTCTCTGCCATTCAGCAGAGGAAACATGAAATCCCTTTCCTGAAAATCAATACAGGTGACACGAATAGATTCTTATTAAAGATTATCATTTTTTGGTTGAACTAAAAGTCAACCATACGGAGCCCCAAAAGGGACATTTAAAATAAAATTGAAAAGGTGAAAAAAGCAACTCAAAATATTGTTTCGTTCCTTCGAAATAATATTTTGTTCCCACGAAATAGTATTTTGAGGAAACGAAATAGTTGAAACGCAAACACTCTCTGCCATTCTCTGAAAATTTGCCCCGTTCTCAACTAAGACGGAAACGCTATTTTGTTCCCTCAGAATACTATTTCGACGTAATATTTCGAAGGAATTAAAAAAAATATTTCGAGGGGACAAAATCATTTTAATTTTGTGTGTTATCTTTTCAATGGTTTTTTAGCTGTCCCTTTAGGGGCTCCGTACAATCATTCTCCAACAATGTCAAACATATTATCTTAAAAACCCCCATAAAAAACCCAAACAAACAACAAACAAGTTTTTTTTTGTTTTAGTAGAGATGTATATATAATACACCCTGCACAATTGGCTATTACTTTTATTCACATGAAATCTGTTGCACATGAAAATCATATGAACGCGAAAGTTGTTGTATTTGTCTCTACAATACATCGCTCGACTTCTGTTATAACAGAAACCAGTATATTTGCAACAAATTGAATTTGTTTTGGTCTGTTCTCACATAAATCCGTCAAGAAAAACCATCCCAATGAGTTGTTCTGATGGCTTCTGGGTGTGGAGTTGAATTACGTCACACTTAAAGGCACTGTACATGTTTGGTAGTTACTCAAAATATATATAAGCATAAAAACTTACTTGGTATTAACGAGCAACGGAGAGCTGATTGATAGTATAAAACATTGTGAGAAACGACTCCCTCTGAAGTAACGTAGTTTTTGAGAAAGAGGTAATTTCTCACTAAAATAATTAAAGACTTCAGGCCTGAAGCCTTTTATTCCTATCTAAAAGCACACAAATTTGTGCAACAGGGTTGTTTTTTCTTTCATCATTTTCTTGCAACTTCGATGACCCATTGAGCCCAAATTTTCACAGGCTTGTTATTTTATGCATATGTTGGGATACACCAAGTGAGAACACTGGTCTTTGTCAATTACCAAACGTGTTCAGTGCCTTTAAGAACAGACTGCAACATAATGCAGCTTTAATGTTCCGTATACCTTCCGTAATCTGGCATTTTATTTTCCAATCAGTCAATTCAATTTATTTATTCACTATACTTTCTTTTTCGTTTGAGTTATTCATTTTTTTAGGAGAGCATTCGCAACGTCACTTCAATCGTGTTGATCAATGTTGAAAATAATCCATACAAGTACAGTGAAAAACTGCAAACTGTTGTATGTTTACCGACTATTTAGGTGCAATGTTTTGTCCCCACTGAAGTCCAACTAATATTTAACTCACGCAAATTAAAATTTAATTTGAAAAGGGTGATTTCCAATCCCGATTCATGGTCACATCTATCACGAAACACACAAGATCACGACCCAGAAAAGCAGGGTGGCGATATTGCTTTTGTTAATGCAAAGTGCTTGATACTCAGCAACCACAGTATTTTTTTTGGGAGAGAATAAAGCAATTTCCAAATTATGTTGCCACACGGGAAGATCAAATGCAACGTTGACACTCTGACAGAATGATGGGTTACTTAGACACAATAGGCCTACACACAGATTGTGTTTCATGAATGTGTGTTAATTTGTCAACACTTAGCGGCTTTTGAATAATGTACAATGGACGTGTATATATATTTTGTTTTTTGGGGGGACGAATATGAAAGAAAATGTACATCAGCGAGTTATCGCCCCCTGTCGCGCAGTGACGTGGGGGAGTTGGAAAAAAGGCCCAATTCAAGCCATTTGGTCAATTTTTGCGCTTATTTTCATTGTGCACACCATTTTCATTTTTGGGGGTTTGACCCCTTTTTTTTGTGTTTTATGTAACGTCCAGATAGATCTTTGTCATTATTTTGATTTGGGAAATTAAGTGTATAACGCATGAGGTGGTAAAGCGTGCTAAATATAATATGACATAGGATGAAAAGAAAATGTACGACTTTCATTTCATTTAGTTATTTTTTGGTTTCATTTATTTTAATATAAGGTAGGTCGTGTGATAGTTTAATTGACGAATGCTGCGTGACCTATCATCCAACCATGGCAAAGATAGCGTGATATAAAAACAGAATAAGCCGAGCACCGATTTTGTCCGCTTTTTGTTTTTTTTCATTTCATTTCATTTATTCTGGTTGTGAAGCCAAGGACTCCCAGAAAAGCGAACTAAATCACCGCATACTAGCCAAGAACCCAATGAAGAGAAGACAAGGAAGGAAGTGTCAGTTTTAGATGTGGGAGGAAAACCCCAGAGAATTATTCCAGGGAAAACCCACGCAGTCAGGTAGGGACTGAAAACCCAATCCACGTAGTGCCCCGGCGTGATTCGAACCGGGTCCTAGAGGTGGAAGGCGAGGAAAGATACCACTACGCCAACCCGACCACCGCTATAACCATTACCTCCCCACAAACGAGATCGGAGGAAAAGCCTCGTATCCTCCTATCCAGCTTAAAAATCTGTAAGTTTTTTTTTAGAAACACCTTTTGCAAGCCTCAATCCGACTTACAATCCTCAATTCGACTTACAATAACAATCCATGTGAAAAGGAAAAAATACAAAAATTCAATACAAAACAAAATTAAATGCATGGGCGAGTTTAACGCATAAAGCGAATTTTATTATACACACTAATTATTCCAATGTAATAACATTAATTAAGTTACAATCATAAACAACCAAGACAGTTTAGGCACTCCTATTGGTCAAAAGGTAGTCATTATGTATGCGTACACTCGCGAATAATTTCACGACATCGCATACGTTTGTGTACACGACATCGCACACGTATGCGCACATAATTTGAAAATAAATTTAAGACATCGCATACTTATGCGCACATATTCTCGATAAATTTCACAACATCGCATACGTATGCGCACATAATTTGTTTATTGGTGAAACAAATTACCACATCGCATAAGTAATGGCATATATTCGGGGAAAATGTCACGACATCGCTTACGTATGCGCACATAATTTGTTTTATAACACCTCTTAACAAGATTCGCCTTTTGATTGGTTTAGAGTGCGTCGCATGCAATGTCTTATTTCTACTATAAGACCGCGCGAACGCAACGCGCGATACACGCAGCAAAACAAGTTACTATACCCGTAGCAACCGATGTACTATCTCATGGCAACTGATGTACTATCCCATGGCAACTAATGTACTATACCCATAGCAACATCAGCTTATTGGTACCTAGACGTCTAGGCACAATATTATATGTACGGAATGTTATTATAACAAATATTGACTACTTTTACTCGCGCTATGGCTAACACTACGACTCCCTCGGTGATCCTCGGAGCGGACTATTTTCTCTCGGCTTCGCCTCAGGAAAATAGAACGCGCCGAGGATCACCGAGGGCGTAGTAATTTTACCATAGCACTCGAAGCAGTCAATATTTGCATATTATTCGAGATTTTTCTTTAAATATCAGGACATCGCATACGGAGGTGTTTCTTCAGGGCCACCATAGGCCTACATAAACCGGGGGAAGGTTTTGTTTTCAGAGTGAATTGGATAGATGGAAGACGCCCCTCCTTGTAATTGCAGACTCTCTGAAATATGATGTCTCTTCAGGGCCACCATACATATAAACCGCGGGAAGGTTTTGTTTTCAGAGTGAATTGGATAGATGGAAGACGCCCCTCCTTGTAATTGCAGACTCTCTGAAATATGATGTCTCTTCAGGGCCACCATAGGCCTACATATAAACCGGGGAAGGTTTTGTTTTCAGAGTGAATTGGATAGATGGAAGACGCCCCTCCTTGTAATTGCAGACTCTCTGAAATGTGATGTCTCTTCAGGGCCACCATACATATAAACCGAGGGAAGGTTTTGTTTTCAGAGTGAATTGGATAGAAGGAAGACGCACCTCCTTGTAATTGCAGACTCTCTGAAATATGATGTCTCTTCAGGGCCACCATAGGCCTACATATAAACCGGGGAAGGTTTTGTTTTCAGAGTGAATTGGATAGATGGAAGACGCCCCTCCTTGTAATTGCAGACTCTCTGAAATGTGATGTCTCTTCAGGGCCACCATACATATAAACCGGGGGAAGGTTTTGTTTTCAGAGTGAATTGGATAGATGGATGACGCCCCTCCTTGTAATTGCAGACTTTCTGAAATATGATGTCTCTTCAGGGCCACCATACATATAAACCGAGGGAAGGTTTTGTTTTCAGAGTGAATTGGATAGATGGAAGACGCCCCTCCTTGTAATTGCAGACTCTCTGAAATGTGATGTCTCTTCAGGGCCACCATACATATAAACCGCGGGAAGGTTTTGTTTTCAGAGTGAATTGGATAGATGGAAGACGCCCCTCCTTGTAATTGCAGACTCTCTGAAATATGATGTCTCTTCAGGGCCACCATACATATAAACCGAGGGAAGGTTTTGTTTTCAGAGTGAATTGGATAGATGGAAGACGCCCCTCCTTGTAATTGCAGACTCTCTGAAATATGATGTCTCTTCAGGGCCACCATACATATAAACCGGGGGAAGGTTTTGTTTTCAGAGTGAATTGGATAGATGGAAGACGCCCCTCCTTGTAATTGCAGACTCTCTGAAATGTGATGTCTCTTCAGGGCCACCATACATATAAACCGCGGGAAGGTTTTGTTTTCAGAGTGAATTGGATAGATGGAAGACGCCCCTCCTTTTAATTGCAGACTCTCTTAGATGAAACCACTATTATCACTGATGGATTACCCCCCGTCCAACGTGGGCAGGAATTGACGTTTACACTATTGGCAAATACGGACCACTCCAGAAACATTGATCACTTTGACAACAAAGCCTTCTGCCCTCCATCAACCCGATAGGATTAAAGAAACACTAGTCTCTTGTCTGTTTAATGATTCATTCCTGAAAGTGGTTCGTGACTCAGGACTTTCTTTTGATTGATTGTCAACAAATAAAAACCTAATGTACAACAGCATCAGACTACTTAAGGCTAGAGAAACAATTCGTTATGCAAGGTCCATTTATCCAACAACTCACAATGTGCGGTACCCTATTAATTATACAAGAGTGACATGCCCAGGATCCACTTTCGTTAATTTACAAGATAATAATAGCTTCATGATATTAACACGATATGTTTGTTTTTTTACAATCACTTTAAGCTAAAAACTAGTCTACACTGCAAACATGTCGGTGTTAAATTGACACCATGGGTGATGTCACATATAGATACCATAAGAGAAGCAAAATATATTTACACCATAAAAATAACAATAATTTCTGCAAAAAACATTTACAATGGTGTTATTTTAACACCCTATAACGTTAATTTTGATTCTTTGTTTGGTATCTAATAATAATAATAATAATAATAATAATAATCGGTTTTTATATATTGTAAATGTACTTGGACTTGTTGGTTATTTTTGGAATATGTTCTTCGTAAGTATAAGGGTAATAAACACTTTTATCTCAACGACAGTAACAAAATATTGGGATACGGCAAACAAATTGACAACATATGTTTGTTCCTAATAGCTAAACTTCACAGAACTATCTGGAACTCCAGATGCAGAATCTCTCTGCAATCAATCCGGTCTCTGATAAAAAATTGTTGAAGTTGTTCCAGCACAAACTTAAACGAATGATTCTTTTGGAAAAACAAAGACTTAATGGTGATGATTTTGTTGAATTGTTTTGTAAAAACCAGGCTTTGTGCCACATGATTGGGGAAAAATGTTGTATTTTCGTTCTAAGTCCTCTTGTTTTGTATTTTTCTTTTTAGTTTTGTATATATAATGGTCTTTTAATCATTGATCTGTTATGTAGTGTTGTTGTTTTTTTGTTGAAAGAGTTTTGATGGAATGTAATAAAAAGAGATGTATGTCTCCATTGCAGCAAAAAAAAAAAAAAAAAAAAAAAAAAATCGGTTTTTATATAGCGCTTTACACACCCGAAGGGCTTCTCTAAGCGCTTCCAACATTATTACCTCTGGTCACTGGGCCATTTATTAAATTCCTTAAACCATCTCAGCTCCCTGGGGAGTATACAGCCTATACAACAACTGTACTGCACCTGTAGCCACAAGTGTACTACTTTACCCAAAGCAAAGGTCCGGGTACCTAGACGTCTATGTTAGTGTTTCGTACGGGCTGTTATCAAACAATGATTGCTTGGGATACACGTGTTATCCCCGGACCGTTCTATTTTCCCGAGGTGCTTCGGGAAAGCCCGAGGGGCTTTAGGAAAGTACAACGCTCCTGTGAAAACCAAAGGAGTCGTAGTGTTAACCACATCACTCGAAGCAGTCAATAATTGTCTAACATCAGCAACGGTTGAAAGATACAAATGTCTTCAATTAAAACCTTTAAATGAGACATCCGCGCTCGTTTTATGTTGACGCAAGGTACGGCCACTATCGCTTGCACCCCTCTAAGATATATTCACATTATTGTCTGTGACTTTCCCAATATTTGTTTAATCTAAGTGACTTATTTAAGTGTCCAACTAGGATTATTTGAGACTTAATTGTTCTCTCTTCAGTAACGATAGACCACCTTAGACCATGAACAGCACAGGTCCTAGTAAGCGGATACAGTCAGGTGTACTGATGGAGTGGGTGTTATACACTTCAGAGGCTGTCAAATGATTACAATGGTTCCTTATCCATTTGCGTAAACTAATAAGTCTAGGCTTAACTCTCCAATGGTCTACCGGTCTGCAGCCAGTGACCGAAAACACATTTTAGTTAATTACTCGTTCAGTTTTTAGCAAAAATAGGTGAAACCCTTTAAGTCCTATCCTCAGACAGGCCCGATTGACATTGTCTATGACCCTATTAGGCAGTGTGACTCATGGACTCGGAATCTCCAGTTAGAAAACACTTTCTACATAGGCTTGTGCACAACAAATAATGCGATGTACAGTGTAAACACATGCTAATTAACACCAACAAAATACAAAGTTAATATTTGTAATACAAATTTGGTCAAACTGTCTCTACAACATCTGGAAAGGTTATTAGCTTTCAAAAAAAAAGTATGAAATCAACATTAAAAAAGAGTTATACACGTTTTCTCAACGGTATACTGGCTGCAGTAACAAATGGCAGTCGTGTAAATCTGACAGGGGCGGGGCATCGCAGGGTTTTAAACCACATGTGTAACATTGGTAATTGTCAAAGACTAGTATCCACACTTGATGTGACCCAACATATACATGAAACAACATACTTGTCAAAGTTAAAGCCCAATTGGTCATTGGAGTCACGAGAAAGTGAAAAACCCTTAAATGTTTTCACTGTTTTCAAACATTGCGTTTTGGACTTGCGAGATCAAAACTAATTGGTTTTATCATTTCTTTAAAAATAAATATTGCATTTCAAGCAAAATTATATCAAAGGGAGTTTCCCACCATGACCATCTTTATACCATGTAAGTTATGTGCAAATATGTGAACATTTATATTTTTACTCTTACCAATGTTATGCACACCCTTTAAAGGCATCGTATACACGTTTGGTAATTGTAGCCTATTGTTTGTTTCAAACCTATGTGGTTGTAGATATATACCATAACACTGATCTGTGAACATTTCATTTCAAAAGTTGCCAGCGTTTTTTAAGATATTGCCGAAAATTTGGAGCGGTTGTCCACGCAGGAAAATAATCTGCATTGGAATACACACTCTGAGAAGCGTTACGCGTAACGCTTCTCAGATCCAAATGTTTTGGAGATAAAAAGTGATATATTTTTCCATTACCACAGTACTTTGAAGTGAAACATTTCTCAAAATGCATTATACTATCAAAAGCTGCGGTACTTCTTACCAAGTTAGTTGTTATTGCTGTTAATTATCAGAGTCATTACCAAACGTGTACGATGCCTTTAATTAAGTAACGTTTTTATAATTATATCTAAAATACCCTTAATACGTATAATTATAAAATGTACAATAGTAAAGCTTACTACGTTTGTTGCTAATTATATTGTTTCCGTTTTGTTTGTTTGCTCGTAATTGTTGTTGTTAACTGTTTTTCATTTAAATAAGATATACGGCAGTAAGACAATGTGCAAACAAGAAAAGAAAAAAACACTTTCAAGGTAATGCGACATTTTGAAATGCACTCATCAGCATCACAAGTCATGCAAAACCATTATATTAAAGTTATATGGATACGATGTCAATCACACATGTTTTGTTAGAACAAGTATCTGTATACAAATGTTTCGACTTGTTTTCACAGTCGAAGCAGTCCATATCTGTATACTAAACAGGTTTACCTAACAACGAATCTAGTAGG